>JAHBBA010000452.1:0-236335 GCA_018806925.1 Skeletonema costatum | reverse complement strand
GTTGCAAGGGGAAAGTTGTACGCTCTTTCCCACTGGCACACAGACAATACGCAACCGTTCTTCCAATGCTGTTGCTGCAGGTTCGTCGACATCGATCTTGGAAAGTGACCTAATTCACTTCCTCAGTTGTGGTGCGTGGATCCTTATTCCCGGTGATACAGCATTCTGATTCCCGGTAATCACGGGCTCCTATTCCTTCCACTACCTGCAGCAACTAGCTCTCCGTTCAGACTGCATCTCTCCTCCTCAAGACCATTTTAGCAGAAGCACACGTAGGTCTTTGCGTCGTCGCTCTTTAGCTGGAAGGAAGAGAGATTGTCTGTCAGAACAAAGGTAAGATGGGTCAAAATAAACATAATTCTAATACGATTGGGGGTTATCAACCCTCGCCGTGAACGGATACCAATGTCAGATCAGAAATCCTCGCTTTGCCAGTCCGGGTTGTAGGCTACATCGACATCTTGGCCACACTCGAAGAAGCTCCTTTTTGCAAAGAAGGGCTAAGAGGGGCGAGATCCTCTCCGCTGGAGGTAGAGGGAGACAGGTGCCAAACTCCTGCTCCCTAGAGTCTTTCGCCAGCCGCGTCGCGCAAAGGTCGATGGATTTCTTCACTATTCAAAGGCGTGACGTGTCACAACGTAAACCCCCTCTCGGTGCCCAAAAAGTCCAGGAAATGCAATGCATGCATCCCAGCCACGGACACATGAAACAAGCATATTTGTTGAGTGTAAACACAGCTGAATCTGCTTGGGTGTGTTGGTGTTCCAATGGATGTCTCGAAGGATATTGTCCATTGGGGATTGCCTCCAAGTTCAATGTGTCTTGGAGGGTCATGGATGAAAGTAATAAGGAAGTAATATGAAATGATTGGAGAAGTATGAAGATCCTCGTTGCGTGGAACAAGGATTGCATGAGATGAAGATAATTATAACGCTACGATGATGGAAGTAGCTTGATGATGATGATAAGACTTCGATTGAGATCGCTTGGTGAAAGCGCCAAATTATAACGCTACGATGATGGAAGTAACTTGATGATGATGATAAGACTTCGATTGAGATCGCTTGGTGAAATCGCCCTCAGAGCGATGATGATAAGGAAGAGCGAAGTTTGAGACGGATTGATGATGATGATCATGAGTCTCCGATGAAGAACGCTTGGTGAAAGTGTGACGCCTCGGAGCGGCGGCGATGAGGAGGAGCGAAGCTTGTGAGAGACCTAGCGGTGCCAAGTAGCCTACTTGGTTGGTGGCTGTAGCGGTGGCGGACATATTCATCAACAGAGGTGACAGCTTGGCCCCACACTAAAAAATCACCTCCTCATCAATGGAATGAAACGACTCCGTAGGATAAGACTTCGGCAGAATCGGCCAGCTCCTGTGTTCTCCAAGCAAACTAGAAGAGATAGAAGATCTCGTGAGACCCCCTCCCGGTGCCCAAAAGAAAGAAGACAAGCCAAGGCGAAGGTGAGTCACCAACATCCAAACCATCCCCAATGTTGCCAAGTGTCTAACCAAATCATGGTTGGTGTGAACCATGGAGAATCATGAAGAAGCTCCAACAATGTGAAAAGTCGCAGCCCGTATCAACTAAAGCCTTGTCGAAGGAAGTACTCTCATTCCAACCCCACAGGAATTTGTATCAATCCACAGAAAATATTGCCCACTATCCAAACATGCTCCACGAGTCCTCTCAACCAAAGAGGACGAGGAGCGATCTGGCTCTCACCACTAGCCGAAGTGTCATCCAAGTCCAGATCGCTGGCATGAGGCGTAGACAAGACACTATCAATCGAACTCTACGGTCGAGTTCATTGATCGAGGTCGACTTCAGGGGTAACACCCTAGCGACGACAGAAAACAGTCCAGATTGATCCACATTCAAAATCAAGTGGCATCCGTCCCAGCTACCAAAGTTTTGGGTGTGATAAGAATAGAGTACCATACCCACACGGCAGCACTCCGAAACTAAGGAGTGGCGCCCCAGACTAACAAACACCTCTCCGACTTCTGAAGCCTCTATCAACTGAAGCCTCGTCAAATGAAGTTACTCTAGTACCAACGCCACAGAAATCTGTTTTAATCCACGGAACAAAATGCCCAGTATCCAATAGAAGATGATCAATGATCAACAATGCTCCACGAGTCATCTCAACCGACAGAAGACGAGGAGCAAGCTCCACCGGCTCACCCCAAATTTACACTCAAGTCCAAAACACTGGCATAAGATGTAGATAATGATCGATCAAGCAAACTCATGCTCCAGTTCTATTGATTGGAGAAGCCAACTTCACGGGCAACATGCCACCGACCACAGAAAACAACACAGATTGTTTCAGATGCCAAACCACGTGGCATCCGTCCGAAGGCAGAACTATACCAAAGCTCGGGTGTGATTAAACCAACACAAAGCACTCCAAAACCGAGGAAGTTACCACAAGTGAACGCCATCATGGTGTAAGGCATATCACAAATCAAGTCCATGTGAATAGTGGAAGCGATGACCGATGACTCCTCCAACGACCTAGGTTATCGACGGTGATGAGTGCTGAAATGACCCGAAGCATCGACTGTGAGTATCATTCTATAAACGATGTCCTGGTCTAAGTTGGATAGAAGCACTCGTGCTAGATCTAGGCCTCATTCATTCCTGCTGGATTGGATCGATGAAGGCGAGGTGCGTAGCCACGAAGGCAGTGCCATGTATCCACCTAACACAGCTATCCCAATTTTCCTTCATCTCCTCTCTCCTCAATCGATAAATCCAAAAAAGAAGATCCAGTAAACTAATATAGAGATGGAACATCTGTCGAAACCCCCTCCCGGCGCCCCAAGAAAATCGAACCATCCACCAAGAATAATACTCTCCCCCGTCGTGGCAATTAATTGCCGAATAGATTCCATGGTGATGGGAAGAAACAATTCCCCCACTTATTCCACGTCGCCCTCCTACATATTAAATATAATAGGAGAGGAGGAGGAGCATCAATAATAATAACTCTGACTTTGACTTTCCAAAGATAGTAGCATATATTGGGAAGTTCATCCCGCTACTCCCTGAACCCCACCCCCCACGGTACCCCCGCAGGGAGAGTAAAAAAGGGGAGGGCGATGTCGTAAATGAAAATGACGATAGGCCAGCAAAAGAATACAACCGACGGCACACCACGAGGCATCATTTGGGAGGGGCCTGAAGGGCAATAAATGTGCAAATCCCGAGGCAAGGGACTCGGGTGGCGGGCGGAGGATTGGAGATGGCGCTGGCGCGGTAGCACTCAAGGCATAGAAACTATTTAATGCGAGAGTGTTGCAAGGGGAAAGTTGTACGCTCTTTCCCACTGGCACACAGACAATACGCAACCGTTCTTCCAATGCTGTTGCTGCAGGTTCGTCGACATCGATCTTGGAAAGTGACCTAATTCACTTCCTCAGTTGTGGTGCGTGGATCCTTATTCCCGGTGATCAGCATTCTGATTCCCGGTAATCACGGGCTCCTATTCCTTCCACTACCTGCAGCAACTAGCTCTCCGTTCAGACTGCATCTCTCCTCCTCAAGACCATTTTAGCAGAAGCACACGTAGTCTCACAAGGATAAAGATATGTATTACATAACCTTGCTCACAAGTAAGTACAATACATACTTTATTAAGTCCAGCACTTCTTCTAACAAAGTGACCACTTGAACTTTGTCTTCAATTTTTTCACGGAATAGAATAGAGGCCTATTCTTATTGTGTTCCTAAGCACACAATAAAGTGCTGCTGACAGAAAAAAGATCAGAAGCAATTTGTCTTGTCTGTATGTGTGACAGGTCTACTTATCTTACTGCTGGCGTGGCAAAATTTCCCCTCCATCCATCCATCACTCTCACCACATCCACATTCCAAGCTCGTCCATTCCATGACCATGACAAAAGTCGCTGCTAAGTACCTGCGCAACCGTAAATAATCTATTGAAAGAAATGAACGCCATCAAACAACTCCTACTGCACGTCCACTCCGAGGAGGACAAAGTCTGAATTCCCTATCAAGGTCTATGCAATGCTCGAACTCGCGGATAACATTTTCGAGTTTGCTCAGGCAGTAACGTGGCTTCCACACGGACGAGCGTTCAAGATTCATGACAAGGTCAAGTTCATGAATCATGTTGTCCCCGTGTTCTTCAATCAGACTAAGATTCGATCTTTCAACAGACAGTTGTACATGTGGGGATTTCGTAGGTAAGTATATTGTGATTTGATAATAGGCCTCTCATATTCCCACTTATGTTTATCAAATCTTCCTTCTCACACTGACTTGTCGTTACAATGACAGAATTGGGAGAGGTGATGAACAAGTCTGGTTCCACGATAACTTCCTACGTGGAAAGCCGGAGGATATGAAGCACATGGTCCGAACAAAGATCAAGGGTAACACCGCTGTTAGTAACGAAGATGTGAGTGTTCCAAACTTCGATGATCTACCACCCCTTCCTGTTTGTGACAGGCGACCGACAGCTATCCTAGACGAAATGGAACATGCCATCTTGAATATGCCTATCGCATCTGCTTCTGGAGCAGGAGCTATCGCCCATTGCGGTTCAACAATGCGTACTGTATCGTCTCCTCAGCCTGGAAACTTCACAGGTGATAACAATACCAATCATCAAATGATCTGGCCAAAAACTGAGACTCCTTATCACTTCAATGTGGACTGCAATCAAGATGAATCATTTCTTGAACTTCCGCCTCCTCCTCTTTTTCATCGAACGGTCTCGGGTGAAAGCCAATTTATGAAGCTTCAATGCGTTCCTGTCGTGCACAATCATTTGCCCCTACTAGTACCGGCCGACACCATGGAGTCAACTCAGCCTATGCACCAAACGAGAACAAGTGTTGAAGAGCCGTCTTATCCGACGTACTCCCATATGCTACGTGAAGATGTCAATGATTTCTGCTTCAGCCCACTCAAGCAGAACAAGGAGGATTTTGATCCATTGCCCGTCATTGATGATAATGCCCCGTGTGATGACTTTGCAAGTTTTATTGAAGGAGCAATTAAGCTGATTGGAGAATAGAAGCATAGGTCAAAGGTGCTGTTAGAGTTAGAGGTATTAAGTGGCAAGTCTGAACAGTAGTCATAGATCATGGAACTTTTGTATAAATTGTATTTATTCCGCCTAGACCAGTTCTCTTCTTAGCAGTATTGTAGCAGAGAGAGATTTGCATTTACTAAAAAGTGCTCAATAGAAGCACAATCCATCAAGTGGCACGAAGATGAAACTTGCCTCTTCACCTTGCGCTCTTCATTTACCATGCACAAATCTACTAATAGTATTCGCCTTCTCCAACATGTCATCTAACCTAACCGAACGTTTTGCATCCTTTTTGCCGCCCCTTGCCCTTGGCGGCACATTGTGCTATGTGCTTCCTCCGTGGATGACATCCTCAATATTGAAAAAAGCCCGGATACACATATAAGAAGAAATTGACGACGGAGGACTGGGACAAGATGAATAGTTGATTCCCTTTATGCTACACCGTGGATTTCATGGTGGGGCGTTATGTTATCAGTATCAGGTATCAGCCGATTATTTAACTGCAAACATTTGAAAGTATAAGTATGTATTATTGTACAGATGATAATGATGCACAATCTTCCTGCATGCAGTACACATTATGTGAGAGATGTTGTGAGGTGCTTGTCCAGCTTCCTCATGAAATTACGGCGTTCACGACCCGGCCCGGGACCCCCCGCCTGGCTCTAGAGAGAGAGAGAGAGCAGCCGAAAATGTGACTGTGCAGACTTGTATCGATTCCTGCAACGCAACTCGAAATTGTAAAGTCATAGACACACACCACTAAAAGTACCCAGCGTGGCTTAAAGACTGTGAGTGATCAAGTACCGCTAATTGTTTCCAAAAGTTTCATTGCATACAAAAATTGAATACCGAAGAAGACAAATAAGTACTATTTCTCCTACTACATATACGTCAGGGGGGTCTGAGTTCTATGATGTTCTTTGGAAAAAATGACTTGTGCTTAGGAGGGTCACTTGTCTCCTCAATTAACGGATGAATTATTGTTTGTGCGTGCTCCATCGGGAAATAATCCTCGCCGTGCTTGTTGAAGTTGGAATAGCCTGCTATGACACTAGAAAGTCATTACGACACATACACACATTCACACCACAAAAACACAAAGATTTCACAACCGTACCAACCAGCCTAGGGCTTGATTCGCAGGGCCAGATAGGGTGTGCGACGGTGTAGCAACATGTTTAGGGTGTTTTGGGCACGTACCAAAAGGTAGGGCTGGATTCGCAGGGGGGTTAGGGGAAAAGGTTGTCGGTAGGCGAGGGATTAGCGACTTGACTCGACTACGAACAAAAAAACTGTCTAGCGGTACGTAGGAATTAGTATGTCACCACCCAACTTCAACAAGCACGGCGAGGATTACGTCCCTTTGTCTCTGTGTGCAAGTACAATAGATAGCTAGCAAGGTGTGTGTGTGCGAATTACCAACAGCCTCCGTCCGGACGCCATACAAATTACAAATTCCAATCCAATGCTCCCATCTCCCATCATTTTACACTCTCCGACATAAATGCCCACAATCAACATGCTGCTACCTGCTACAACCCATATAAATATAAATAAGGTATTGAAAGAAATGAACGTCAATCAAACAACTCCTACCAGCAATATCAATTTGAGTGGCTATAGCTCGTCCACTCCGAGGAGGACAAAGTCTGAATTCCCTATCAAGGTCTATGCAATGCTCGAACTCGCGGATAACATTTTCGAGTTTGCTCAGGCAGTAACGTGGCTTCCACACGGACGAGCGTTCAAGATTCATGACAAGGTCAAGTTCATGAATCATGTTGTCCCCGTGTTCTTCAATCAGACTAAGATTCGATCTTTCAACAGACAGTTGTACATGTGGGGATTTCGTAGGTAAGTATATTGTGATTTGATAATAGGCCTCTCATATTCCCACTTATGTTTATCAAATCTTCCTTCTCACACTGACTTGTCGTTACAATGACAGAATTGGGAGAGGTGATGAACAAGTCTGGTTCCACGATAACTTCCTACGTGGAAAGCCGGAGGATATGAAGCACATGGTCCGAACAAAGATCAAGGGTAACACCGCTGTTAGTAACGAAGATGTGAGTGTTCCAAACTTCGATGATCTACCACCCCTTCCTGTTTGTGACAGGCGACCGACAGCTATCCTAGACGAAATGGAACATGCCATCTTGAATATGCCTATCGCATCTGCTTCTGGAGCAGGAGCTATCGCCCATTGCGGTTCAACAATGCGTACTGTATCGTCTCCTCAGCCTGGAAACTTCACAGGTGATAACAATACCAATCATCAAATGATCTGGCCAAAAACTGAGACTCCTTATCACTTCAATGTGGACTGCAATCAAGATGAATCATTTCTTGAACTTCCGCCTCCTCCTCTTTTTCATCGAACGGTCTCGGGTGAAAGCCAATTTATGAAGCTTCAATGCGTTCCTGTCGTGCACAATCATTTGCCCCTACTAGTACCGGCCGACACCATGGAGTCAACTCAGCCTATGCACCAAACGAGAACAAGTGTTGAAGAGCCGTCTTATCCGACGTACTCCCATATGCTACGTGAAGATGTCAATGATTTCTGCTTCAGCCCACTCAAGCAGAACAAGGAGGATTTTGATCCATTGCCCGTCATTGATGATAATGCCCCGTGTGATGACTTTGCAAGTTTTATTGAAGGAGCAATTAAGCTGATTGGAGAATAGAAGCATAGGTCAAAGGTGCTGTTAGAGTTAGAGGTATTAAGTGGCAAGTCTGAACAGTAGTCATAGATCATGGAACTTTTGTATAAATTGTATTTATTCCGCCTAGACCAGTTCTCTTCTTAGCAGTATTGTAGCAGAGAGAGATTTGCATTTACTAAAAAGTGCTCAATAGAAGCACAATCCATCAAGTGGCACGAAGATGAAACTTGCCTCTTCACCTTGCGCTCTTCATTTACCATGCACAAATCTACTAATAGTATTCGCCTTCTCCAACATGTCATCTAACCTAACCGAACGTTTTGCATCCTTTTTGCCGCCCCTTGCCCTTGGCGGCACATTGTGCTATGTGCTTCCTCCGTGGATGACATCCTCAATATTGAAAAAAGCCCGGATACACATATAAGAAGAAATTGACGACGGAGGACTGGGACAAGATGAATAGTTGATTCCCTTTATGCTACACCGTGGATTTCATGGTGGGGCGTTATGTTATCAGTATCAGGTATCAGCCGATTATTTAACTGCAAACATTTGAAAGTATAAGTATGTATTATTGTACAGATGATAATGATGCACAATCTTCCTGCATGCAGTACACATTATGTGAGAGATGTTGTGAGGTGCTTGTCCAGCTTCCTCATGAAATTACGGCGTTCACGACCCGGCCCGGGACCCCCCGCCTGGCTCTAGAGAGAGAGAGAGAGCAGCCGAAAATGTGACTGTGCAGACTTGTATCGATTCCTGCAACGCAACTCGAAATTGTAAAGTCATAGACACACACCACTAAAAGTACCCAGCGTGGCTTAAAGACTGTGAGTGATCAAGTACCGCTAATTGTTTCCAAAAGTTTCATTGCATACAAAAATTGAATACCGAAGAAGACAAATAAGTACTATTTCTCCTACTACATATACGTCAGGGGGGTCTGAGTTCTATGATGTTCTTTGGAAAAAATGACTTGTGCTTAGGAGGGTCACTTGTCTCCTCAATTAACGGATGAATTATTGTTTGTGCGTGCTCCATCGGGAAATAATCCTCGCCGTGCTTGTTGAAGTTGGAATTGCCTGCTATGACACTAGAAAGTCATTACGACACATACACACATTCACACCACAAAAACACAAAGATTTCACAACCGTACCAACCAGCCTAGGGCTTGATTCGCAGGGCCAGATAGGGTGTGCGACGGTGTAGCAACATGTTTAGGGTGTTTTGGGCACGTACCAAAAGGTAGGGCTGGATTCGCAGGGGGGTTAGGGGAAAAGGTTGTCGGTAGGCGAGGGATTAGCGACTTGACTCGACTACGAACAAAAAAACTGTCTAGCGGTACGTAGGAATTAGTATGTCACCACCCAACTTCAACAAGCACGGCGAGGATTACGTCCCTTTGTCTCTGTGTGCAAGTACAATAGATAGCTAGCAAGGTGTGTGTGTGCGAATTACCAACAGCCTCCGTCCGGACGCCATACAAATTACAAATTCCAATCCAATGCTCCCATCTCCCATCATTTTACACTCTCCGACATAAATGCCCACAATCAACATGCTGCTACCTGCTACAACCCATATAAATATAAATAAGGTATTGAAAGAAATGAACGTCAATCAAACAACTCCTACCAGCAATATCAATTTGAGTGGCTATAGCTCGTCCACTCCGAGGAGGACAAAGTCTGAATTCCCTATCAAGGTCTATGCAATGCTCGAACTCGCGGATAACATTTTCGAGTTTGCTCAGGCAGTAACGTGGCTTCCACACGGACGAGCGTTCAAGATTCATGACAAGGTCAAGTTCATGAATCATGTTGTCCCCGTGTTCTTCAATCAGACTAAGATTCGATCTTTCAACAGACAGTTGTACATGTGGGGATTTCGTAGGTAAGTATATTGTGATTTGATAATAGGCCTCTCATATTCCCACTTATGTTTATCAAATCTTCCTTCTCACACTGACTTGTCGTTACAATGACAGAATTGGGAGAGGTGATGAACAAGTCTGGTTCCACGATAACTTCCTACGTGGAAAGCCGGAGGATATGAAGCACATGGTCCGAACAAAGATCAAGGGTAAACACCGCTGTTAGTAACGAAGATGTGAGTGTTCCAAACTTCGATGATCTACCACCCCTTCCTGTTTGTGACAGGCGACCGACAGCTATCCTAGACGAAATGGAACATGCCATCTTGAATATGCCTATCGCATCTGCTTCTGGAGCAGGAGCTATCGCCCATTGCGGTTCAACAATGCGTACTGTATCGTCTCCTCAGCCTGGAAACTTCACAGGTGATAACAATACCAATCATCAAATGATCTGGCCAAAAACTGAGACTCCTTATCACTTCAATGTGGACTGCAATCAAGATGAATCATTTCTTGAACTTCCGCCTCCTCCTCTTTTTCATCGAACGGTCTCGGGTGAAAGCCAATTTATGAAGCTTCAATGCGTTCCTGTCGTGCACAATCATTTGCCCCTACTAGTACCGGCCGACACCATGGAGTCAACTCAGCCTATGCACCAAACGAGAACAAGTGTTGAAGAGCCGTCTTATCCGACGTACTCCCATATGCTACGTGAAGATGTCAATGATTTCTGCTTCAGCCCACTCAAGCAGAACAAGGAGGATTTTGATCCATTGCCCGTCATTGATGATAATGCCCCGTGTGATGACTTTGCAAGTTTTATTGAAGGAGCAATTAAGCTGATTGGAGAATAGAAGCATAGGTCAAAGGTGCTGTTAGAGTTAGAGGTATTAAGTGGCAAGTCTGAACAGTAGTCATAGATCATGGAACTTTTGTATAAATTGTATTTATTCCGCCTAGACCAGTTCTCTTCTTAGCAGTATTGTAGCAGAGAGAGATTTGCATTTACTAAAAAGTGCTCAATAGAAGCACAATCCATCAAGTGGCACGAAGATGAAACTTGCCTCTTCACCTTGCGCTCTTCATTTACCATGCACAAATCTACTAATAGTATTCGCCTTCTCCAACATGTCATCTAACCTAACCGAACGTTTTGCATCCTTTTTGCCGCCCCTTGCCCTTGGCGGCACATTGTGCTATGTGCTTCCTCCGTGGATGACATCCTCAATATTGAAAAAAGCCCGGATACACATATAAGAAGAAATTGACGACGGAGGACTGGGACAAGATGAATAGTTGATTCCCTTTATGCTACACCGTGGATTTCATGGTGGGGCGTTATGTTATCAGTATCAGGTATCAGCCGATTATTTAACTGCAAACATTTGAAAGTATAAGTATGTATTATTGTACAGATGATAATGATGCACAATCTTCCTGCATGCAGTACACATTATGTGAGAGATGTTGTGAGGTGCTTGTCCAGCTTCCTCATGAAATTACGGCGTTCACGACCCGGCCCGGGACCCCCCGCCTGGCTCTAGAGAGAGAGAGAGAGCAGCCGAAAATGTGACTGTGCAGACTTGTATCGATTCCTGCAACGCAACTCGAAATTGTAAAGTCATAGACACACACCACTACCCAGCGATTCTTTATCATTCCACTTCTTCTAAAACACTGTGAAGCGCATAGAATATGGCTCTTTATGCCCTCGTTAATGATGATATGTACGTTATATCAGTTTGGAACATACAAGACTTCTGAATTGCTTAAAGACCGTGAGTGATCAAGCACAAATTGTTTCCAAAAGTTTCATTGCATACAAAAATTGAATACCGAAGAAGACAAATACTATTTCTCCTACATATACGTCATTCAGGGGGGTCTGAGTTCTATGATGTTCTTTGGAAAAAATGACTTGTGCTTAGGAGGGTCACTTGTCTCCTCAATTCACGGATGAATTATTGTGTGTGCTCCGTGTCTTTGTGTCCGTCTGTGCTGTGTGCAAGTAGCAAGGTGTCTGTGTGCGAATTACCAACAGCCTCCGTCCGGACGCAATCCAAATTCCAAATTCCAATCCTACATATGCTCCCATCAATTATTTTACACTCTCCGAGATAAATGCCCACAATCAACATGCTGATACCTGCTACAACCCATATAAATATAAATAAGGTATTGAAAGAAATGAACGTCAATCAAACAACTCCTACCAGCAATATCAATTTGAGTGCCTCTAGCTCATCCACTCCGAGGAGGACAAAGTCTGAATTCCCTATCAAGGTCTATGCAATGCTCGAACTCGCGGATAACATTTTCGAGTTTGCTCAGGCAGTAACGTGGCTTCCACACGGACGAGCGTTCAAGATACACGACAAGGTCAAGTTCATGAATAAGGTTGTCCCCGTGTTCTTCAATCAGACAAGATTCGATCTTTTAACAGACAGTTGTATATGTGGGGATTTCGTAGGTAAGTATATTGTGATTTGATAATAGGCCTCTCATCTTCCTGTTTACAATGTTTTATCAAATCTTCCTTCTCACACTGACTTGTCGTTACAATGACAGAATTGGGAGAGGTGATGAACAAGTCTGGTTCCACGATAACTTCCTACGTGGAAAAGCCGGAGGATATGAAGCACATGGTCCGAACAAAGATCAAGGGTAACACCGCTGTTAGTAACGAAGATGTGGAGTGTTCCAAACTTCGATGATCTACCACCCCTTCCTGTTTGTGACAGGCGACCGACAGCTATCCTAGACGAAATGGAACATGCCATCTTGAATATGCCTATCGCATCTGCTTCTGGAGCAGGAGCTATCGCCCATTGCGGTTCAACGATGCGTACTGTATCGTCTCCTCAGCCTGGAAACTTCACAGGTGATAACAATACCAATCATCAAATGATCTGGCCAAAAACTGAGACTCCTTATCAACTTCAATGTGGACTGCAATCAAGATGAATCATTTCTTGAACTTCCGCCTCCTCCTCTTTTCATCGAACGGTCGCGGGTGAAAGCCAATTTATGAAGCTTCAATGCGTTCCTGTCGTGCACAATCATTTGCCCCTACTAGTACCGGCCGACACCATGGAGTCAACTCAGCCTATGCACCAAACGAGAACAAGTGTTGAAGAGCCGTCTTATCCGACGTACTCCCATATGCTACGTGAAGATGTCAACGATTTCTGCTTCAGCCCACTCAAGCAGAACAAGGAGGATTTTGATCCATTGCCCGTCATGGATGATAATGCCCCTTGTGATGACTTTGCAAGCTTCATTGAGGGAGCAATTAAGCTGATTGGAGAATAATTGTAATAGCATAGGCATAGGCATAGGCATAGGTGCAAAGCTACTGCTAGAGGTATTAAGTGGGAAGTCTGAAAAGCAGTCATAGATCATAGAACTTTTGTATAGGTATAAATTGTATTTATTACACTCTAAATTCTCTGTGCAGCTACCTGGGGGATATGAGCATGATCTACTAAAAAAAGCACTATCCAATCAGCTGGTATTATGGTAAGAAGATGAAACTTGCCTCTTCACCTTGCGCTCTTTATAACCTCCACTAAATCTACTATCCTCCTTCTACAACGTTTCATTTAACTGCCGCCGATGTGTGATAGACGAATCTTCCGGCATTTATGTGAGTGGGAGGTCATTGTGGACGAAAAATCGGTCATTGAAATGAGTTCGATGATGTTCTTTGGAGACAGTGCCTTGTGCTTTCGTCTACGAATGCCGCTTGAACTTGAACTCTCTCACTATTATATCTCTTTCATTCACGATTTTTTACGCATATTACTTCCACGCTGCGCAGCACAGCCCCGCCCCACCTCCTATCAACGCTAAAAGAAGCAGGTATGCAGTCAGCTAGCCAGAGTGGCCAACGATGAGAAGAAATTGAATACATATCGCCTCTGTAGATTACTCAGAACATTAAAATAACTGAAAGATACTACCATCGTTCTGCAAGCAGCAGGCGCAGCGCGTCTTTCGTGACCAGACCATGACACCGAAACGCCATCACCACCGCACCGATACTGAGAGCAAGAGCTACAAAAGAACTTTAAGTTGCAGTACTGCTACTACCAGCGGCGAATCTCTAGACTTATCCTATCAATCCAAATCTCCCAGCCGTCGATCAAAGCAGCGTTCTGGCAGTACCAACAATAGTGGTGAAAGGCAGCGGCCATCAACGATGGGGTCATCATCAGCGGCGGGAGGAGGATGTTCGAATCAATCGCAGCAGCGACAGCAGCGACTTTCTTCTCAGCAGCAAGCACGCTCTCCTAATAATGATAACTTCAAAAAACAAGTCGTACACGCCTGCGACGACAAAGGCCGCTGCGTCTTCCATCCACACATTCAACTCCGCAAAAAGTCCATCATGGGCCTAATGGGTGGGTGGAAGGACATTCGCCGCTTCTGTCCAGATTGTGAACGGCAGGAAATCTTCCAAGAATTGATCGGAAGGGAGGCGAATGAGATTAAAAAGATGGAACGGATATTGGATCAGATGGAGCAGTTGAATATGGAGTCTTTAACTTTGAAAGAAAAGGATCATAATGGAGATGATGGATTGAAAGTAGTGTCGGGGGATCTATCATCTTCATCTCGAAGTAGTAAAGATTCAAAAGTAAAGGGGCGTAGTCCGAGTCAAGTTGCTTTGATTGAGGGACCACGAAGGCAGACAGATGGAAAAGTGCCGAGGAAACAACAGAAGCAATTGTCTTCAAAGGGGGTGGCTCTGCAAAGATCAAGGAGACAGAGGACGCTATCTCCAAAAGATCGTCGTAAAACTTATGATGGACAGTTGAGAAGGCAGAGGACGTTATCTCCAAAAGATCGCAAAAGTATTAAACAGCTTCGCTATAGCACTGGACAGCTGAGCAGACAAAGGACTTTATCTCCAAAAAATCGCACTAGTAATGGGGAGTCAAGAAGGCAGAGGACGCTATCGCCAAGGAGGAAAGATCGCAATACTGATGGACAGCCTAGAAGACAGAGAACTTTATCTCCGAGAAAAGATCGCAATAGTGATGGACAGCCGAGAAGACAGAGGACTTTATCTCCAACTCCAAGGAAGGATCGCAATAGTGTTGGACAGCTGAGAAGACAGAGCACGCTATCTCCAAGGAAAGATCGCAATAGTGATGGACAGTCGAGAAGACAGAGGACGCTATCTCCAAGGAAAGATCGCAATAGTGATGGACAGTCGAGAAGACAGAGGACGCTATCTCCAAGGAAAGATCGCAATAGTGATGGACAGTCGAGAAGACAGAGGACGCTATCTCCAAGGAAAGATCGCAATAGTGATGGACAGCTGAGAAGACAGAGGACTTTATCTCCAAGGAAAGATCGCAACAGTGATGGACAGCTGAGAAGACAGAGGACGCTATCTCCAAAAGATCGTAATAGTGATGGACAGTCAAGAAGACAGAGGACTTTATCTCCAAGGAAACGTCGAAATGATAACGATAGCACGTCTCCTCCACCTCCTTCGTCCACAGAAAATAGTGAAAGTGATAGCAGCGATGATGATTCTTCATCATCCTCGTCATCTTTCCAACGAAAGCAACTAAAAAAGAGGAGGGAGATGTGGAAAGTGATGACGAAGTTTCATCTAAGTGATACTGATACAGGTGGCGACAACGAAAGTATAACTCGTCCTAGTGATGACGGCATAGGCAACAATTCCAATAATGCAAGCGATACTTGTAATACTACAAGTGGAAGTATTTATCATCATCAGATGTGTCCACACCATCCAACGGTGAGAATGAGGAATGATAGATGTTCGAGATGTTCTGCGGAGGTTCGAAAGGCGAAATTGGAGGCGGGGCGTGTTATGGCAATGACGAAGAGTGGTGATGGTGGTGCGATTTCTGGAGGAGCGGACAATGATGATGATGATGTTGGCAGTTCTGATAAAGATGATATTAGCAATGTTGGTGGAGACAGTAGTGAAGAATTTGGCAACGATAACAGAAGCAAACGATTGATGGATCGCACGAATGAAGAAGCCATCATGGATACTACTCCTGTCACATTTGATGAAGAAAGTGCTGTTGATTCAGCTGCGAAGTCGTCAACAGCTGACGTAGAGGAAGTTAGTGGTGATGATGATAATGATGATGATGATGAACCAAATGCAAATGGGGAGGTCGATCATCATCATGTAGAGTTGGCAGAAGAAGAGCAGCTGCAAATAATAGAAGTCAAGCAGCCGGAAGAGTTAGGATCAAAGTCAAATAGCAAAGCAGCAATCAAATCAGCAAATGTAATTGTGGAGGACGTATACTCGGATTATGATGAAGATTATGAAGACTGTAACGTCCCGTCTACGACTATGTTTCCGCAATGGTCTCAACTAAAAGCTTCAGACACAGTCAAAAATAACGAAGAAGAAGGTCATGCTGAGGATGTGATTGAAAATGATAGTGTAAGTGTTACTGCTTCCGTGGCTACACCGAAGAGGGGGGCAATAGACGAGTGCAAGAGTGCTGCTATCCATTCTTCTGCTCCGACTATCGTCATCGAGGGGCCATCAACTTCTTCGTTGTCATTAGAGATAGTGACAAATACGAGTGATATGTCGGAGGCGAAAACAATAGATTCAACTTCAGCATCTCACGAAAGTAGTAACAACACTCGTCGAAGAGAGTCATTGAATGAAACTTCGACCTCCTCCGCAGAATCCAAAACGAATACAGGTTACAAAGTTCAACATCAGATCACAGAAGTAGAAGGAGAGAAAAGACAATCATATTCCAAACAAAAGACGTCTCGCTCTACCACACGAAGAGACGTCACTAACAAACGAAGAAGCCACTCTCAATCTGCATATGTAGAGTCAAGCATTCCTTTCTTTGCTGCACTGGTGGAGAATGCTAGGTCACGTATTGATTCTGGGACTCGGCAACGTTCGAGGAGTCAATCAGTTACAAGGAATGTCGGCGGAAATGGGGTGAAGAAGCTATGGACGCGTCCACGCTCAAGGAGTCGATCAGTAACACAAAATGATGGTAGTGAACACGTAGGTAAAAATGAAGAGATAATGATTTCAGATGCAAGCAGGTCGAGATCTTGTTCTTGGAGTCGTTCTTTTACAAGGAAAGTTGGTAACGACACTAGCAACAAAAATTCTAATATCACAACTGGTGGGGAAAAGAATGCAGATGAAAACAGGTCAAGAACTCGTAAAGGGAGAGGTGGCGAGAAGAGTGCGATGCAGAAGACAATGGTTTCCTCTCCAGAAAAAGTTACCGAGTTTCTTCGTTTGAGAACAAATCAGCGTCAGCCCATCACGCACCCTCGTTATAAATTAGGTGATTCGGCAAGAGATGAAGACATGATAATTCTCCCGAAGTCACTCAGTAGATCTGGTAGAGAAAGACGGAGGAGAGGCCAAGACAGCAGTAAAGCGAGGAGTAGTGATGTTGAAGATCAAGATCGGCTCAATGATAGTAATTTCATAGCGTCTGTTAAGGAGCTCCAACGTTTGGATGCAGCCTTCATTCGGCGTTCTGACGGTCGCTGGACGTATGCTATCGTTGCTGACATCAATGACAAAGGAATCATGTTTGTTGTAGATAATCATGGGTTGACGAAATGTTTGACAAAAGAAGAAACTTGGAACAGAAACGTGCGGAGAATCAAAACTTTGACACATGGAAGCGTAATGTGCTCGAGCTCAAAGTGACTGATGGACTCTTGTCCGTGGATGAACCATCACAAAGAAGGCAAGAGATGAGACGTAGTATTCGAGATTTTTTTGTCACAGAAGTTGTAGTTGTAGTTGTAATAAATGCATTATGCAAACTCTCAGAGTTACTTTATCTCTTATTTTGGATCATTGAATCAACGACCTGAATGCCATGCGCTCTCAGAGTATCTCTTAGGCTATCACATGCTTTGAGAATTGGTACCCGTCTCTTTGAAATGGGCTCATCAATCCAGATCATCATGGTATCACGAAACTGTGTCGCAGCACGTGCCATCGATTCAGGGTGGAGCCAAGCTGATCTCTTCTTTGAGTTCAGCTAAAACGTTGAGAAGTTTCTCCTTCCCTACAATGTTCGAATCACTTTTTTCGAGGGCAAACTGCCTGGCTAACAAGCGGCAGTCAATTACTTTGTGTTGAAGCATGACAGACTCTGATACTAGATGCTTCTCCTTCGTCTTCAGGCCTGCTTCCTTCTTCATTGCTGTTCTTTCTTTGGTGTACTTCTCGGCTTCACTTTCGTCACCGAGCTCTTTTGCACATTTACGGAGCCAGGTCAAGCAAGTGAGACGAGCTTGATAAACGCGGTTACTGTGACTAGTTGTTTCGTGTAAGTTCTCGAGTATAGCTCTCTCCTCAAGCAACATTTGAAAGGCCTGAGAGAAGCGCCCCTGCGCAAACCCGACAACTCCCAATTCGTGTAGCACAACTGAAATTTCCAGATGAATTGGATTCGTATCTACAGAAGACTTACGTGTCGCTGATACCTCTGTACCGATCACTCCAACTTGTCTCGCATACGCATATACGTGCCGGCGGATCCGCAAACACTCGGAGAAATGCAACCACGCTTCGTCAAACTGTTCACGCTGAAGAGCAAGAGCTCCTTGTTGAAATTTTACCGACGCAATGTTGATGTGCAATTTATTATCCCCATACAATTCAAGATAGAGCTCTAGAGCTTGCTCTAAATAGATTTCTGCTTTTTCAAGATATCCCTGGCGAATGGTCACTCGTGCCAACTGCTTTAGTGTAGCAGCACGCTGACCAATTTGTCTGCACATTTTGAGCGCGTCTTGAAGCAAAGCCTTTGCCTTTTCTAGCGACGGTGGCTTCCGTGCCACATAAACTGCTGCAAGCTGGTGTAGTGTTGCTGCACAGCTAGCATTGACAGAGTCGCTCTCTGTGTCTGTTAGACTTTGTCGTAGTTCCAGCGATCGTTGTAAAAATTGAGCAGCCGAGTCTAAGTTATGTTTCTTCACTTCAAGGACGCCAAGTTCATGCAACGTGTCAGCAACATACTTTCTCACTGCCAGGTCTTTCCTACTAACCTGTTGTGATATCTCGAGAGACTCCAATAGCGATCTTTCTGATTCATTGTAGCTTCCTTGATATCGATAAAACACGACCTAACTCGTGTAATACCTCCGCTTTAAGCCTCTGAGACGAAGAGTTGCGTCCTAGCTTCGCCTTTTCCAGTAGACTCAAAGCAAGGTGTAATGAATACTGAGCCTCAACAAATGCGTTGAGTGCCATGGCAGAAAATACTCCTGCCTCCATAGATAATTGAGCGG
Source organism: Skeletonema costatum (assembly GCA_018806925.1). Lineage (NCBI taxonomy): Eukaryota > Bacillariophyta > Thalassiosirophyceae > Thalassiosirales > Thalassiosiraceae > Skeletonema > Skeletonema costatum. The sequence continues at coordinate 217,408 of JAHBBA010000452.1, read as the reverse complement.
CTTTCAGAATATAAATTGCATCAAGCTCAAATTCGAGAGCATGTGCGACAACACATTTCACATGATCCAATATTTGAAGAGCTTCTTTCCATGATTCTACCTCTTCTGGCTTGAACGTCCAGAGCGATCGGAGAGCATCGATGCAAATGATCAAATTACGTTGACTTTCTTCCTCCGACTGACAAGTCCGCATAGCTTGCTGTAAAAGACGATGGACACTACTTTCCCCTCCTTTACCGACAACAAAGAGAAGGACTTCAGCAAATCCCAAGCGACGTCCGACTCTTCGTACTCAAAAGCAGAGATGTGCATTTGATATGGAAGCAGATCTTTTGATGTCTTCATGGTGGGCCTGTTGCTCAGTAGCAGCGCTATCCGTAGCACTACCAGAGAAAAATTAGCATTGAAGCCGCGACCATACCTACGCAGAGACCCACACGCCGTCCATCTTTAGCGCATGCTGGCAGTATCAACGCTGTCCAGCGAGAACAAACCCGCAAATCATTGCGGAACTATTAGACGATAAATTCATTCCGCTGCCCGTTTGTTTAGTTCACTCATATGAGCGTCCATCTTCTTCTTTGAACTTAAAAGGTTCCGCAGCAGCAACCACTTTGTTATTTGATCTGGTCCAAGGAATGAGAGTAGACGTAGGACTTGGCACGTAGTAGGGCTCTCCTTTTCAATTTCACCTAAACTCAGCGACACGCTTGATGCAACACTCAACGAATAATTTTCGACTTTACCGTAGAGAGATTGTCCAGTCTTTTCAGATGCAATGTATCTATCCAAAATATTCTACACACTGCACATCACAGCGTCTCATATAAGCCGCAGCCATGCCTAACGCGAGAGGCAGATGCCCATCATTTTACACAGCTCCGTCGCTGCAAGAGTGTTCTTCTCCCATCTACATTGTGTAATCCAGCCGAACGACGTAGCAACTCCAATGATTCAGAGATATCGAAGCATCCCAAGATCAGTGTCCCATGAGAATCCACAGCTTCCGTTTCAATGTGGCGTGTGGTGACAACGACATGACCTCGAACTCCAGCACCACGTGGCACAAAGTCATTCAGCAACTCATGATCTTCCAAATTATCAAACACCAATAGCCAAGGCACACGTGATCGAAACAGACGTGTCTTCACCTCACTGACAATCTCATCTGTACTTTTATTCATATCAGCATTATCCGAAACACCACCAACATCCACATCCATAGCCATATCGGATAGCAGCGATCGATAATCTTTCACCAACGAATCGGCACTTTCAGAATTCAACCAAATCACTAGACCATATTGCGCAGGAAAGTTACGATAGCAATACTCAGTAACCAACTGACTTTTACCAACACCCCCCATCCCTGCTACATCCACCCTCACAACAACCCGTTGCTGCTGCTTCCCCCTATCATCCTGATTCACCAATCTCAATCTCAATTGATCCAATTGTCCATCCCTCCCCGTAAAATTCGGATTCCGTCTCGGTAAATTCCACGACCCCCTCATACGTTGATTAAACGCCACTCGCAAACTCTTCCGGATGACGCCTCTCGGCATAATACGTAAACTCCTCATACTTCTTCAACAATTCATCAATGGTATTGTACTCTTTTCGGAATAACCACCGGTCGTCGCGAGGAGGGTGTATCATTTAAAAAGTATTCACTCCACCCTCCTGTGGTGAGGATGAATTGTTCGGCCATGGTTGGTCCACCCCATTCGAGACAGCCTTGGAGGACGGTGTCGACGTAAGATGGAGGAGAGGGTGGGTTTCATCTGCGTAGTGTATGTAATTAGGAAGGGGAACGGTAGAGCCAGAGGTTATCATTTGGAGTAAAGGCAAAGTTGGCTGTTCGTGAGATGATGATGATGATGATGCATGTTCGCTGTGGTGGTGATTGTCCATCATTGTAAATAAACTCCAAGGCACACGAATCTTGTATAGCCAACCTTCTCTACGATCAAAGTCTGGATATCGTTCGTTGAGAACTTGAAATATCACTCCGTTGATATCACTTCCCCTCGCTGCTGTTATTGCTGCTACTGCTGTTTGCTGCGACCAACGCCCTAGGGCAGTAAAGCCAGTACTAGATCGAAAGCTCCATTGTCGTCTGTATCCGAATTCTTTGGAGATTGTGGCGATTACACCTGGCAGTGATGATGATGATGATGATGATGATTCGGTGGAGGGAGATGATGTTGTTTTCCATACGGCATGTGTCGAAGTGTTCATTATTGAACCAAATCCAAAAACGTAGTCGTATGACGACGACGGCGGCGGTGATGGTGACAATGGTGCACCACCAGGAGCAGTTTGTAAAGTGTGTTCTCCCATTTCACTACTCATTTTTGTTGGTGTTCCTCAATCAGCTTTTTAAAAGTGTTGATTGTACATTCTATAGAGTGGGGGACAGCGTTAGCAAGCAGCACCAGAAATCGTCTGAGCCGTTTCCACAAAGTTAAGATAAAGAGATAATATCTGCCGACGCAAACAATATCTAATAGACCCTATCAAGAGCTAGAGCTGAAGGGAACGGCTGCTGCGCATCGGTGTCATAAAAAAGAGGCGGAGGCGAAAAAAGATTAGGTGTGAACAAATTATAACCTTTTTAAAAGAAAAACTTTAATTATTATCACTATACTTAAATTTGTCGATTGATTTCATAAATTATCAACTCAGATCGTGTGATATTTTCATTTCGGTAATATTGTACTGTCATTATTTCTATCTCTCAACCATAAGGTACATACGCGTACCTAACATACGGATATTAAGGATAGATAGATACAGTTTAGGCAAAAACGTAGAATCAGCAGTCGCATGTCGCAGTTGTCGCGGAAACCACACCATGTCGACTACTTATATAAGCCCTACTTATGGTACGGGTTCATGGATAAATTTAATGGCCTGACATAACAAATGGACGCCGCCAGAACAGCGCACGCAGCCCACAGCATCATGAGTAGAAGCAGCAGCTTCCGCCGCCTCCTCTTTGCATTCTACACCATCCTTGCAATATTTACATTTTGCCTACTGGGAGGAAATTCAAACATTTTACAACAACTCGCCGTCCTCTCCCTCTTCGTTGGTGGGTGCTTCGGAACAGGTGACACAAGTCGCCTGACTCTACTGATGAGACTGCTGCTGATAATAATGGCTTCAATCATCGTCAACTGGTAATGGCACTAATGATAATTCGGGGGATAATACAATCGGAGAAGGCACATCGCCACCATTATTATTTTGTAGCACCTGCAAACTATCTCAATGACACTTCCTGCAATGACAGAGTTGACTACCTACTACGGCCATTTTCCGGATAGCAATCCCACGAAGGAATTGGCGCAGCAGAATCTAATGAAAGTTGGTCATTGTATTGAAGTAGTATTAGATCACATCATGGAGAAGCAAGAGGAGGCAACCACCACCGACGGACAATGTACATTTTGCGAACAAGGCATGATCGATCCAAACTTTATTGTTCCTCGTACTAGTGGACACACTTGTGGGCAGCTACGGTCAATGGTGCTCTCAGTAGACGAGAATAATAGGAATGGCACCCATCTATGCTCGGCAATTCAGAAGGAGGAAGGGGGTGTGTTGCCCGAAGAACAGGATGGTATTTTTTATCGCACCACCACCACAACCAACACCCCCACCATCACCACAACCAACCAACAACACCCATCACCCACACACCACCGGCAGTGGTAACGGTGAATGTACAAAAAAAGACTTGAATGTCACCATGCCAACGCAAACGCATAATATGCGAAATGAAAATGGCACGTTTATAGGGGCAAGTGAATGGTATCACTATGGACGATAGCAAAGAATGTCAAGCGCAGCAATAGCAACAACGACAATACTGATTCGTCACAATCTTACATGGATCACTCACATGATGATTATGTCCTTTCACGAGTGAAGGCTGATTTCGAGAAGGCAATTGATCATACTAGGAAGATGAAGTCGCGGTATGAGGAGGTGAAATGCAATACCAGATTATAGAGCACGGGGTCTAGGATGGATTGAGCAGAGGTTGGGAATGGTGCTAACTGTTGCAGTCGTAGGAGATAATGATGCTGCTGCTGCTGATAGGGAGTCAATGGGTGTGCTTTCGGCTGGTAACATCTCCATCTTCATTGTAGATGCTGTCGGTGACATGAAATGCGGTGGAAATGACAACAACAGCGATGAGACACTGTCAGATAATTGGATGGAGTACCACCCCCCGCTAACAATGTGGGTGCGTGCCAATGGTCCAGAGATATTCGCCGGGACCGCTCTTCCACACGTATTTGCATCATCTAGCTCTCCTGGCGATAGACCATAGGTGTGCATGGCGATACGAATTTGAACCTCGAATACCAGGAGTGTATTCAATCTATGTCAAGGCGCTCACATTCATGGCTTTGCAGATTGGAATAAGGACTTATGCAAAGTCAAAAAATTACAATGGGAAAATGAGTCGTCTGAAGACGTTGGCGATCGTCAGATACAGGCGGCGATTGTGAACCAACTAGCAGAAAAGGGAAACTTTTCGCATCATCGTGGATTAATGGCATTCAAGAATTATGACCAACTTAACTCGTGCTGTGAGGCGTGTACTAGGAGCCAGGGTTGTCGCATGTGGTCCATACCGGGTGAAATTGACGAGTGGTGAATTGTATTTGATAGAATTGAAGACGACATTGACTTTTGGGACAGCGATATGGGCAAACACCTTGGGAGGGACCGGACGTATTCATATGCGCAGCAAAAGGTATCTGATTTTCCAGTTGCGAGGAGAAGATTAGGTCGTCGGAATGATCGCCGGAAGTTAGCTATGAATAGGAATGAAATCAATTTACCAACATGGCCAAAATTGGGTGTTCCTGATTCCTTTGGCTACCCGAGGGAAGAACCAGTATTAGACTTTATTGGATGTGTTGGAGTAACTTGAAATCATTCGAAAGGTATGTGGTCAAGACTTGTGGATGAATGCATGGCTTTCTCTACCTCTGCCTTTACTCACCATATTTCTGTTTCTCTACGATTATGTAGTCCTTGCCACTACCCCTCTGATGATTTGATATTCGGATCAGGGAAAAGGATAGAGATTACTGTCGACTCAAAGGATCAGATAGCCGATGTGTCCATTGCTTCCAAAGTGGAAGAGAAGAAGGCGTGTTCTGTTGAAGATGAATCGTTTGGTAACGGGAGGTGGGTGAAGTATCCATTCCCTGATGACTCCGTATGTATGCCAGTTGAACGAGATTTAGGACAATGGTGGGCTTTAGTACTTATATGCCAAAGTACAATGGGACTTCGATGCCTCCATTCTGTTGGCATCGTGACAATATTGATCGATGCTGTAATGTATGTGGAGAGATGGGCTGCAGTGTTCATCGTAACGCATCGCTGGGTCTCAGACCTTCGTCAAAGTGGAAAGTGGTTTGGTAAGGTGGGAAAACTACGACTGCTTTTATGACGACTTGAGCTCTGCAGAAATTCAGCAATGTATCGATCGGAAGAACATATCAAATATTGAAGTGAAGGGAGCGAGCGTGAAACAAATGCTACATAGATACATCGAGCAGAAACTGAATGGAATCCAGATGGTAAAACCGACAGCATTCTCGCGAAATATCGTTTTGGATACATTGAAAATGCCTCATGTTGTTTGGCATGGACGCAGTGAAAGAATTTGGAAACAAACTTGATGCATATGGAGAAATCAACAATGAAACATCCGAGTATTACTTTGTCACCGGTTTCTATTTCTCAAGTGAACGCGAACCTCATGTAGTTGTGGATCGATCTCTTCAATTCAGCAATCTTGCTTGGAAGAAATTAACCCCCAAGGGCTACAAAATGATCAATGCATTTGATGTTACGGCAGCTTTTACATATGATAGTGATGCACAAAATGATGGATTGCATATAACAGGTCCGCCAATCAGGGCAATCTTGACAAAGTTTTTCCATCACTTGTGTCAAGAGTGATGATAACAAAGTTGTATACAGAGTGACCTCTGCCTCTGCTGTTCGGCAAAGCAATTGAAGCTGAATTGAAGAGATGGCTGATGGAGTCATGTAGTGCCTAATTCTAATGCCTACTAATGCCTATTGTGCTGATAAGACTTATTACTACCACACAGACGAATGACGAGCTGTCTACCTTTTAACCATCTACTCCACCATTTAGAGTGTATCAAATTTGGCGAGAAACGCTACTGGCCGACATCGTCATTATCGTATCGTCATCGTATTGCAACTCTACTTATAACCAATCCAACACATTTTGTTGACAACCAAAGCAGCAGCAACAGACGATCCTCCATCGCTCGCCGATCGAAGGGAGTGGAGCTGTCGAGACGATGATGTAAAGTAGACGATACAGGTGCCAACCCATCAAGACAAAGGTCATCGAGCACATTGGCCACACGCCCTCAGTCTCTTGAGATCTCACTAACTTGGAGTTCGTGACGGCGCTGCTTTAAGTGAAAAAGTGTGTTCAGCGAAGCGTTCTTAGAGCGAGCCCCACGGGCGAAGCTGTGATGATATTGTTGGATGTACCTGCTTGTATCAACCTAGAACCTAGAATGATCTTGATCTTGCTGCTTCAAATGGTCAATTTTTGCAAGTGCCTCTCCTGCCGTTGCCGCCGGCTTTCTAACCACCTTTTTGACCGGGAAGATTCTCAAAACTGGCTCCAACAAGGATGAATGCACGCCTATATAATCGATAGAGAAGCTCAAGGGCTTCCCAAAACGCCACTTATCACCGCACCTGCAGGCGATCATTGCCGCGTCACTTATGTACTTGTTGGCAAAAATCAAAAATCAGCTGTGACAGATCATTACCGTATAATATCAATTCCTACGGATTTGAGTGCCAAGTGGTTATTGTGACGCATCAATGGAAGCGAGAAGATGCAGGCTGGGCGGGCTGGGTAACAGTTTGGATTTGTCTCATCGTGTTTTGGTTTGTTGTGTATAACTATCAATTCCTACGCGGCCGGTAGTCCAATTTGTCTCAGAGCCTTGCGAACTTGAAAAAATCTTTCATCGTCTTCCTTCAAGAAAAACAAAGGGCGGACATAAGTAGAGGCATTCATAATAAGTAAAGCAGCCTCAATAAACAATCAAGTTAAACAATGGGCAACACCAAGAGCAGATCCACCAATGCAGCTGCAGCACGAAGCAAGCGGCCAAAGGGGCCCACAGAGTCGGCGAAACGAAAGAAAAAAGTTGAAGAAGAGGTGAGTTTTCATGTCAATTAAATTATATCATTGGTGTCCGCCGCTCAACATATGAAACTAACACGTCGAATCTCAAATATTCACCACCACCACCACCACGACTCTCTCCATCAGCAGCAGCAGACCCTCACGAAGTCCTCTGCCAACCGCGAACAAACCATCAACATCCACTCCAAACACAAAGCGGGCAACAAACAACGCGCCCAAAATGTCTTCGCCCAACCCATCGATATGACCGAATCCTTCACCGCCCCATCCTACCCCAAGTCCCCCGAGGCCATCCGCTTCATCGACAATGCCCTCGCGGACAATTTCATCTTTGCCAGCCTCACCAAAAGTGAAAGACGGCAATTAATCAATGCCATGAAGGCCGATAGTGCTCCCGCCGGAGAAGTCATTATCCAACAGGGGGACATTGGAGATTATTTCTACGTCGTCGAAGAGGGCAACGTCACCTTTGCCGTAGATGGGAATCACGTCGGCGCGTGTTCACGTGGAGCTACCTTCGGGGAGCTTGCGTTACTGTACGATTGTCCCCGTGCAGCGACCTGTTTGGCCAATACGGATTGTAAATTGTGGAGTGTCGATCAGAGGACTTTTCGGCACATGTTGGCCAATTCGAATGCGAGTCAGCAGAAGGATACGGTGGATGTGTTGAAGAAGGTCAAGTTTTTGGCAGAGTTGGAGGATGATGGATTGTTGATTAAGATTGCGGATGCTCTTGCGACTTTGAACTTTAATGAGGGGGAGAAGATTATTAATAAGGGAGATGTGGGAGAGGTGTTTTATGTTGTCAAGGAGGGGCGGGTCAAGGTTCATGATATTGGGTTTGGGGATAGTCAGTATGTGGATCAGATTCTTGGGCCGGGGGATTTCTTTGGTGAGCGTGCCCTTCTGACTGGTGAGCCACGTGCTGCGGATATTACTGCGGAGGTGGCGTCGGTGTGTCTTTGTCTATCGAGGGAAAACTTTGAAAAGTCTCTTGGTCCCTTGCAGGAACTTATTGATAAAACTGCGGAAAAGCGTGTGTTGATGGGTGTGCCCCTTTTTGCCAACTCTCAGTTTGAACCGCATGAAATGGCAAGATTGACTGACCTTGTTGAGGAGGTGGATTTTAAGCAGGGGGAGGTACTTGCTCAGGAGGGACAGGCTGCGAAACAAAGCCTCTACATCATCCGTAAGGGAAAGGTTACCGTTGTGAATAAGAATGGAATGATCAACACTCTTTCACCGGGTGATTATTTTGGCGAGAAGTTGATCCAGGCCGATGATGGTGCAAAGGTTAAACAAACCATTACCGCCGAGGAGGCATCCACATGTGGTGTATTGACAAGGAGTGCCATTGAGAGTGTTATTGGGGACATTTCTAGACTTGGAAAGGCGCTCCCCCCTGTTTCATCCAAGTTGGACCGCTCCATCAAGTTGGGTGATCTTACCAAGTTGAAAATTTTGGGTGTTGGAACATTCGGAAAGGTGTGGCTTGTTAATCACAAAAAGAAGGATAAGGCTTATGCATTGAAGATGTTGAATAAAAGGGAAATTATTGGTCATCATCAAGTTAAGGGAGTTATCAGGGAGAAGAATGTTATGGCGTCTATTGATCACCCCTTCGTCGTTGATTTGAGATGTACCTTCCAAGATGATCAACATTTGTACATGCTCATTGAGCTCGTTCAAGGTGGTGAACTCTTCACTGTCATCCACACGGAAACGAGGGATAGTATCCCCAACAGCGATGCAGTCTTTTATGCTGCATGTGTCCTCGAATCATTGAGCACCCTGCACCACAGGCGTATTGCCTACCGTGATTTAAAGCCCGAGAACATTCTTGTGGACTCTGACGGTTACTGCGTACTTGTGGATTTGGGCTTCGCCAAGGTGGTGACGGATAAGACATACACTCTGTGCGGAACACCCGAGTACCTCGCTCCAGAGATTATTCTCGCCAAGGGTCATCACAAGGGTGTTGATTACTGGGCATTCGGAGTGCTCATTTACGAAATGCTTTGTGGAAGCACTCCGTTCATGACTTATGGAATTGATCAGATCAGCCTCTTCAAACGCATTGTACAAGCGAAGTACACCTTCCCCAAAAGTGGCGTCGTCAACGATCACGCTGAAGACTTGATCCAACGTCTTATCGTTAGTCGTCAATCCAACCGTTTCGGATGCCTTGCACGTGGTGACATGGATATTCGTGAGCATCCCTGGTTTGAAGGTGTAAGCACTGAGCAGCTCTTGAAGAAGAAGATTACCGCTCCATGGGTCCCCAAGATTAAGGATCCTCTTGATTCGCAATACTTTGATTCGTATAGCCACATTGAGAATGAGCTGCCGTCGAGGAAGCCTCCTCTTAGTGCTCGCCAGCAGGAGTTGTTCAAGGAGTTTTAAGGCACTCTGTATTACTGTTGGGACGTATATGGATGGATAATTATTAAATACGACAAAATATTGGGAAATCTACTTCTTAACCCTCCTTTCTGCTGCCTACTCATTATTATCATTTGATCATGAAGAGATCTAATCTGATTAACTTATGTATGTCTACATGAAGAGACATTATTTGGACACGTGCTTCTACTCAACTTTATCCAAACCACTTCTCCCCCCATTCGTATCTCTTCAAAAGTCTATCAGCAATCCCTCTTCATGCATGCTGTTCCTGTCCACAATCCCTCTCTCCACACTATTTTCTCATGATGCTCAAACGAACTACCTCTTGGCATCATACAAAGCCCGATTACAACACTTCGACACCTTAATTCCACACAAATGATTAGTCGTTACGTGATGACTAGCTAATCCCATCATCATTGGCTGTGCTGGTTTTGGTTCATCTTCTTCTTGTCGGCTTTCATTGGTGGGCTGCGTAGATTGCTTCTTTAATGACGGCTGGAAGAATCTTGGCCACTTCATGATGCACTAATTAATATCCTCTTCGGCAACAACTTCTTGCCTGCACCTGCACCAAGCTATCTCCGACAAACAACAACCAACAACGCGACGCACGTGAACACGGCTCTCATCATCTTGTCGTGGGAAACCATCTTTTTTGTCGTGGAAAAGATTCAAACGAACGAAAGGAAGAAACCCCAACGGCATCCAACGCACCCCCTCTCATCTCCCTTCCCTCCCTCCCCCCATTCAAATCCTGTACGAATTCCACCGTATCTTATTTAACCTTTTCATTTCATTATCTGTAAATTTGAATTCGCTAACAAATCACTAGTTACAACTCAGTAGATGCTTTGGAGATGATGCCTTTCAGATTTGAATTTTGATTTTTGGCAGAGAACCTCTTTTTGGCTTTGTTGATGAGTGCTCTTGTTCAAATTTATTCAATTGGTCTGTAATTTGCGAAGGGCAATTGTTATTAGTTAGGTAATAATCGTATTGATATATCAGGTGAGACTACTAGAGGGTGGCTGGTTCTGTAATGCTGGCGGCGGCGTGTTGATGGTCGATGGTCGGCGATTGGAGGCCTCGAAATTTAATTCGATTGATCATGTGATGTGAGGAGGGTACACGATTGATGATCCGGGTCTTCATGATCATATCAGCCGATTATTATGAATGGTTGTGCACCCCACTATCCATCAAGTGCGTCTCACGTGAGGGCGATAATAGAAAGAGTGGGCGATTTAATGAGAGAAGAGACGTATCGGCACCGCGGCCATGTCGACATGCTGCATGGCCCATTCATTATTTAATTTAATTTTCACGATTGGCCGCCAAGCGAATGGGAATCAACACTCCTTTCTTACGATCGAATTACTCACTGCTCCCTCTTTCTCTCTCTTTCTATTATAGGACCTCGCTCATATTACTCGAGAGAGACGACTCTATTTTATTGAACCCGTCTGCTGCATCAAATAATTCGGATTTGTGCACATCATATACTACATCATATCACCGCATACATTTATTGTTACGACGACAGCCATCTCGTCTTGAATAAAAAAGGGATTAATACTCGCTGGAGAGCGTATTAACATCAAGCACTACGCTCCGCTCATTCATCCATTAAAGCTGCTCGGTATCCATTCTCCGCTACCTCGATAATTAAAGCATCCCCCAAGCCAACTTAATTCATCACCACCCGCTTCTAACATCCACAAAATGAATAATAAAATGACAACACGCCTCGATCAAATCGACGGACTCGTCTCCCTCCCTCCAAATAATTCCATGCTTGCCATTGGAGGAGCCAAGCGAAAGATTGACGATGTAAATAATCATACTACGATTGGGTTGAGACGTACCCCGATCAAGACTACACCGTTTGTTCAGGCGCCTAGTACTCGGCCTCCGAGGTGGAATGATGTGGAGGTGAGTTAATAATTACTTGATTTGCTATTTGTTATATTAGATCATGCATGTTTTCTTTGCTCGGTATCCCTTACACCTCTCTTCACTTGTCATTTACATCAACCTCCCACACATCCAACAACAACCTCAGGATGAATCACTCCAAAAAATAATCACCACAATCCATCCCCAAATAGTCTCTTCCATATCCACCCACACCACCACCACCCAAAATTCCAACCTTTCCAAAAAAGAAATTATCAAATCCATCAACACACAAATCAGATCCATGAATTGGACACAAATCAGTACACAACTCCGCATTGCCAAAAAGGACAAGGCTACCTATGCCACACTCTATTCCAATAATAACGGTGCAAGGAACAACACCAAGAATCAACAGGGATATCCCCAGAATACTGAATTGTATGTACGTAAAGAGGTGGAGTGTCAAAGGAGGTATCAAAAGTTGATGACGGATTTGGTTCATTCGATTGGTACTAGTGGGAGTGGAAGAAAACGGTCAGCTGCTGCTGGTGGAGATAAGAAGGAAATGAGTAAGAGTCCATGGACAGAGGAGGAGGATCGAAAGGTGGTGGAGTTGGTGGGGAAGTATGGGCCGAAGAAGTGGAGTCAGATTGCTCAGGAGCTTCCTGGTGCTGGTGAGTTGGATTGTGTTCAATGTGTGTGTGTGTATATATATGTGCTGCAGTCAGAATGATTACTCATATAACACACTCTATCTAATTCATCCTCCCAACAGGCCGCATTGGAAAACAATGTCGTGAACGCTGGCACAATCACCTCAACCCCGGAATCTCCAAGGCCCCATGGACCGAAGCCGAAGATCGCATCATCCTCCAATGTCACCGCGACGGCATTGGCAACCAGTGGGCACACATGTCCAAACTCTTACCAGGACGTACCGATAATGCCATTAAGAATCACTGGAATTCCTCCATGAAACGCAAGGTGGAAAAGTACATTTTTAACAAGAACTTTGATGGAGCGAATCGTATCAAGGATGATGATGGACGGTATCTGATTGGAGATGATATTGATGGGTGTTTGGCTGCGGCTCGTCAGGTTCCTGCGTCGAAGCAGTTGTCACGGCAGAATCAACAGTTTGCTCAACAGGGTGGGAGTGGGAAGGGAGGTGGGGGGAGTGTTATCAAGGCACCTGCCAAGGCTCCTTCGAATCCTTCGATTGCCAAGCCTCTTGGGAAGAGGAAAATTCCAGCCTTTAATGCCTTTATTGGTGGACCTCCCTCCAAGGTTGTTTCCGCCTCCATCTCGTTGAAACCTAATCCTTCAAAGAAGATCAAAACGATGGATAACAATCATCTCGCAGTCAAGAATATTCATCCTCAGACTGTACCAGTGAAGGATCGTCAAGAAATGTTGGAATTCTGTAGATCTCTCAAGGGTGGATACGTCGATGGAATATTCCGTTCGGCCATTGAACGAAAGAGGATGGCAGAAGCTGCCTGCAGTACTGGGCCGAGTTTGATTGATTCATTGAATGGGTTGAATCTAACTCCCGAGGAGAGATTGAGGCTCCCACTCTTCTACAAGGCGTCTGTAATGCCGCATTTGGACGCTTACAAGTCTGCCTCGCCTGCAAGAAAGAAGAATCCGGCGATTGCATTCCGTACGTCTCCGATTAGCTTGGAAAATATCACGTTTAACCCGTTTCTTCCTTCCAACTTTAATCATGGTGTGGCAACACCAATGAGTAAGCAGATGGGTGCTGGCACTCCAGCGCCTGGTGCGAGGCAAACGTTTCCGTCATTCAGTCCATACATTTCTTCTCCCCATTACATGAGTGCTGGAGGGGTAGATGGAGATGGTGGCATGGCCATTACACCTGGCATGGTTGGAGCATTGATTGGTCCGCCTCCCACAGGAGCTACCATATTACAGGACTTTACGTTTGGTGAAACACCCTGTCGAAAGTTGGATGCCTTTTTGGATGGTACAGGAACAACTCTTCAACCTCTCCCCACCACGGAAGAGTTTGTAAGACAAAAGTCCCAGCTACCCGACGATTCAATTCACCATCATGACGCTGCTGTTCAATCATTGGATGATGACGCAGCACTTCACGCATCCTTTTCCTTCTCTGATATGCTGTCGCCTGAAGATGATGCTGAGAGGATCAATCGTTCTGTCGTGACGGACTCTGGTCCGCTTCGAATGAGGCTCAAGACTTCGGGAGGAGTTGATCTTTCGACGCATCACTTTGATACGTGGGAGTCGCCAGGCAAGAAGGCTGCATAAGTAGAGGATTAGGGGTGGGTTCAAGCGTTGGAATTTGAGCCCTGGGTTGAACAGCAGACCGACGGTACATACTGCGCTCCAGACACGTATAGCTCGGGTGGGTACATGCAAACATTGGACGTTCATGCGTTAACTCGAGAGCTGAGGATTGCTTTGATGGAGCTATTTTTAATGTTCTTTATTCTTGTTGATTCTTGGTCTACTTCTCTCAATCACTATTGCATGGTTACCTACTTTTCTCAATTTTGCTCACTGGATGCTGTCAATCTGTTGAATAATCGCGTCGACCTTGACTTGTGACCCCCATTCTTCATAACACGCCTTAGCTTGTTTGAAGTAGACGACGGCTGTATTCAACTCCTTTCTTCTTTTGAAATGCAATGCTGCTAACTCACACGACAACCCTTGTTCGTGCACAAACTTGGAAGATTTGGACGCTGCAATTGCAGCAGTATACGATATGATAGCCATCTCATCACGGCCTCCATTGAAAGAGTAAGACTCAGCTTCCAACAGGTTCAATTTGTTTCCATAATTCCACGGTGACTCTTCTCGCCTTTCTCTCATAACTTTGATAGCATTTCTAACCGTGCTCTTTAACATTCTATTGCTCTTATATTTTTTGCCAGACTGTTGTATCACGTTCATTGCAGCAAAAGTTAGAAAGGAACGTGTCAGATAGCAATGCAATAACAACTAAACTTTGTGACTTACATGAAAACATGATATGCCATTGTAAAATATCATCATAACACTTTTGATTTGCTTGACATCTGACGAAGTGATGCCTTTCTCACAATGATAGCGGCATCTCTCATAATGCCCAAGCCAAAATGACTTCATTGCGCCGTTGAAGTTGAGGCTACCCTGAAATTCAGGATTCTTAGAGATGTGCTCTCTTTCCTGACCGGACTCAACTTTTTCATCATTACTGATTAAAGTTGAAATCGTAGTATTCAACAGAGTGGCATACATCATAGCGGTGGTTTGGGCATTCTCGTTCATTAGTCGAAGCTGGTGTTGGGAAAAGTTTCGGAGAAGATTAAGATTCGTACCTGCCAAAAGACTCTTGTTAATGTATTGATTGCTATTATAGAAGGTTGTCAGATCTTTAATGGATAGTCCAATCTCGAAGGCTCTTTTCAACCTATCGCAACAGATGCAAATAATATATGGTAAGAGCACAACAAGGTAAACAGGCGAAAAAGACAGACATAGTACTTCCACTTACATTTCGGCACAAGACTGGCAAGGAAATAGCGATGAAAGCGAAATCTAACGCTGTGAGGAGACTCGAAATAGGCGAAAGAGTACATGCAAATGCAAAACGATAAAGCTCTCACTTACCTGGACTGGCTGAGCATAGATTGCAATGTATCCGTAGAAACTGAGGTAAATTGAGGGAGTTTGATCTATCAAATCAAATCTATTGCCCAAGGAGATCGCCATTTTGCCGATTCGATACGCTTCTTTTGAAGGTAGTGTCATTGCATAACGAACCAGGCTTATAGCTGTGTACTTACTCACTCCATGCTCCAGGGTCAATTCAATCAGTCTACAGGTAATCCGCTTGATAATCTTTGGCTGCACAAAGTAGCTGATGACTGCTGCCTGATTGTAAAAAATGAATCAGACGTAGATGAGCAGGGTTGGTCATATCGTTCATTGCCATCAGGTCTGTTTCTGTCACCTCTTTAAGCTGGCCTGAAACCTGTTCCAACCTCCGCTGAAAGTCTGCATCGTTAGCATCATGAAGAAAAGGCGACGCTGCATCATCCCCAAGTTTGCGAAGGACGCCAAGGCAAGTGATGTAGGCTGATTTTCCTTCTTGTCTAGACACGAGCTGGATGATGGGATTGTCAAAGGCAAAGTAAGAAAGCTTTCAAGCACACTAGACTCGTTTGTTAGCACCATGGCCCAACTTACCATTGTGATCTTCAAGTCATACACGTCGAACTTGAATTTCTCATCCAAGGAAGCTTCCTGTTGAAGAATGGCGTCAATGGCAGTTGAAGCTTCTTCATAGAGACCGCAGGAATATGCAGCATTTGCCATTACAAACAAAATACTCTTGTAATCAGCAAACTGATTTCCTTCTCCAACTAGTTTGAGGGCAGTCTTGGCATATTTGAGAGCGGCTGTGAAATCACACGTTGCCAGAGCCTGGGAAGCAGCACTGTGATTCATTTTGACGGCTTCAAGAACTTCCTCTGGAGTACTGATCATTGCCTGCCCTCGATTGAGTTGGTCAACACACAAGAAGAGCATATTATCTGACTCAAGCCCCTCAGCTCTATTGAGAAGCGCTACACCAATATCGTAATGAAGCATATTTCGATCCTCCTCTTTCATCTGACCGTACGCAGCCTCCCTTACCTTGTCATGAGCAAACTTATAGCCACCCGATGGACTATCTCTTTCCATAAAGCCGTCAGAGTAGGCGTACTCCAACTCACGCCCTAAGAAAGAATATTCTGCCACCTCACTCAACGCATGCACAACATCGCTACAGATGGAAGTCCCGAAGCAAGACACAATACGAAGGGCTCTTTGACTCTCCTCCGAAATGCTGCTAATTTTCCGTGTCAAAAGCTCCGATACATTCTCACTAATCTGTTCCGACTCGATCTTCTCCGCGTCCCACACCCACCTCCTCTCGCGAAGACTGTATTGCAACAAGTTGCGCTCAACCAAAGACTTCAAGAACTCCAGTACATAGAATGGATTGCCTTCTGTCTTCCGCTGAATGATGTTGGAGAGTAACCGGCTCATCCTAGGAAATAGCCCAAGCGCATCTGAAATCAAAGTGTTTAGATCTGCTGCTTCCAATCCATTAAGGTGAATCTTGGTCGGCTGCACCTGACACTCTTCCAACTTGTAAATGAACATACTTAAAGGATGGTTTTGGCATTCAATCTCATGGTTTCTGTAACTCCCTACAACGAAGACACAGTTATTCCCCTTGATATCAGAAAGAATGCAATTAATCACATCTAACGTCACGGGGTCTGCCCATTGAAGATCATCCAAATATAACTAGAAGGAAAAAGGGAAGGAGGAGGAACAGAACAATAAGATCTTTCGACAAAAATCGAGTAACCAAACAAGGAAAGCGACTCACCATAACTGGTCGAGATTTGTTAGAAACGACCCTCAAGAATAGCAGCAAGATGTAAGGGACATTACTGAGATTGAGTGCTTCATCGTGATCGAACAAGTTCAACTGTTGTGAAAGCATCGCGACGTTTGGCAGCACTCTTACAAGCGTATACAAATGCGTCCCGAAAACCAGCATGAGTTCGATAACAATATCATTCACCACTATAGGATCATTCTTCTCACAGATTAGGATGCACAACTTGTTCAACGCATTTGTTAACACTCCAATCTGACTGCAACGTTGAGCAATCTCATCGAACTTTCCTTGTATAACGTACCCTCCAGCAAAGTTAACTTGTCCGATCACACTCTGAATCAATTTACTCTTCCCACAGCCTGAGAATCCGTCAACAAGAAGTATCTCACTTTCACCTGACGTGGACACTCGATAGAATGCATCTGTAATTAGTGCAGTCTCCTTTTCTCGTCCATACAACTTGCCCGGTCTGATATTTAGTGACCCCCCTTGCTCCGCCACCGAATCAAACAGGAACCGATCCGGATCATTCAATAGCAAATAAAGGTCGTCAATTGCATCTTTTAATGATGTCATTGAGTCGTCTGGGCGGAGGATTTGACCCCAACCAGACTGGAGCATATTCTCCACCAATAGAGAGAGTGAGGAAGGGAACCCCAAATCCTTCAAAGGAATGTATTTGGATCTGGATAGCTGTTCACTGATCTTGCTTTCGCTGCTGCTGCCGTTGGTAGCAGCAGTTGTATCTTCTTTGCTCATGCAAATGACACGAGAAAGCGCCTTGCTTTGGATGGAGCTATCGATAACGTTATCGTCTCCTCCGCTGGATGCCAATAAATCCTCCATGGTCTTCTTAGTTAATGGTTCACTAGAAGACGAGTGGGTGCTCTCTTGAAGCTCACCTTCCTTATCGATAAGGCCTTTTCCCTCTTCTTCGTCTTCGGGAAATGGATGAGATCCTGCAAATAATTCATGAAGGAGGATACCAAACAAATGGCATGATAACAACTCGTCATCATCTTTGTTGCTTCTGCTGCTGCCTGTCGTATCATTCGCCCCCCCTCCAGTTTCAGTTAGAGGCAGAGCAGTTGGATCTAAAATCTCCACTTCCAAGGAGCACCCATTCTGTTCATTATGCTCATCATAATCGCCAAAAGAATTTAGAACTTCGAAATCGGGCGCAATAATATTTAGCTGTAGCGGCGGAGTCGAGAGAAGATCGGCCCCAACAATTCTCGTCGTGAAGATTGAACCATGCGGCTGCGTCTCAATAGATGTGGGCACAATTCGTACCATGAACTTGTCCAATTGGAATAATGTCTCGTCAAACGCAGAGTCTCCTCCATCGCTGCTCCTTTGTTGAGCATGATGGATCAATTTTGCTACAGCGTAGGCCACTGTCAACTTGCGTAGTACCAGTTCACGCTTTTGTCGTAGTTGCTGCGGTTGAGATTGATGTTCATGTAGAGCAATCAAGTTGGATTCATTATGCATCCATAGCAGGAGTGGGACTTTCACTTCTTCCGCCATGTCTGTTAGAAATAATGTTTGACGACGACAATCGCAGTGGATGGCAGCGCGTTTGCGTTGGATGTTCTGCACAAGCACAAGCACAAGCTGCATGCGGTTATTAGGTATGTGCGAGATAGAGGCGATCGAGGCAGCATTTACCGCTTTACATAGCTGTAGCAGACGTGAGACGTGTCCACTACCTCTCGCTTTCCTTCCATAGTCCTATGTGCGCTGCCCTTTTTGCATTCCGGCCCTAGAGAGTTGTAAATACCGGTTCATGAGGCCTTAAAAACGGGATTACCTTTTAATACCGTTCTATAGATAACACCACTCATTTTTACTCTTTTTCAATGAAACGAGAATACAAGAGTTTTGCACGGGGTTGCATACAAGTACTCAGTCCGAGCGCTGCTCTTTTTGTTGATTTTAGGATAACCCCTCATCGCTTCTTGTGTCCACCAAGTCACGTTTTGCAAATTTTATCGTTTCGTCCGTGCCGAGTCTAATCATCAAGAACTAACTAACAGGTTTATCCTCCCGATGCTTGTTTTGAGTCTACGTAGGAATAGTAGGTTCAGAGTCTGGACATTAAATTACAGTGTGGTTAGTGACCAGAAAGAGTTATCCTATCCTTGTCACACTTTCAAATGCCAAGACCCAAGACAACTAAGTATCTTCTCGGCACAGCGCATGAAGGCGGCTACATAGCTTCGGATCCTTTTGGGGGGGTTTCGGCTTTCGGCAACAACCTGCAACAACCCGACTTCGACAGAAGATATGATAGCAGAGTCAGACACAAGTTCTCCACGTGCTCCGCCCGAAGTATTCTTCTGTACTCTTCTGTAATCAACAGTACTCTGGAGTTACTCCGGAGTATTCCTCAGTACTCCGGAAAAACTCCTTGTTACTCCAAAGTACTCCAAATACTCCGAAGTACTCCAAACACTCCAAAGTACTCCTGGAGTACTTGAACTTGAGTACTCCACTCTCTCTCTCAGAGAGAGAGTGTGTGTATTTCACAACGATACAGCAGCGACAGTGATTTTTTGGCAATCTACGTGTTGGGCACCGCGTAGAAGAGGTATTGTAATGAACATAGACGAAGTCTAAAGTGGTGACTCCGGAGGATTGGGAACGAATGCGAATGATTCAGTGATAGATTTGTCGACTCAACAAGATAAGTAGATAGCCAGACTCTAGGTAGTAGTCGTGTGGAAGATGATCAAGCCCAAGTCTCTACGTGACGATGTGCCGTAAGAGTAAGAGTTGAACCTATCCTCTTTCATCGTTCGTATCATTGCCTGCACATCTTATATCAACCTCGAACCTTGATTCATTCTTCTTCACATCGTCATCTTTCATGGGAGGGCTACACTAGTAGCCTCACAGCCTTGGTGGCAAATAACAAGATGAAGACCCAGGCCCAAATGGCTAGCTTTGTGGTTGTGGGACAGAATGCTGAGTTCTTCAAGCACTCCATCACTGCAGTTTCTTGATCCACATTCTTTTGGCGTCATGCAAATAACACATCTCTTTCCACCTTGCTATTACTATTATGATCAATATGACACAACTCATTCACTAATATTAGAAAAATAATTCAACTTTTGTAGTGTTGTGGAGATGTTTAGGAGCTGGACTCCGATGGACTCCGAAATACTCCGGAGTACCTGGAGTACTTCGTAGTACTCATGGAGAAAATTGGGAGTGCTCACGAATGCTCCGGATTACTCTCGGGTACTCCCTAGTACTCCAACAATTTGTACGGCCAAAACATCAATTTTTGTCACGTTTGTTTGAAGTCGGGTTGTTGCGGGTCCCTCTTCTTTTTGGAACAACTACAATACTTGAGGGGAGGGGTTGGCTTACTCTCTGGAGGAGGCGGAAGAGCATTTAAATGTCAATGTCCTCCTTTCCGAAGGAGTTAAAATTATTATAATTTATTTGTCACATTAGATTGGCTCGACAACAACTGCTAAAGTCGATGCGCTTCACTGCTGCTGCTGCTTTTTTATTACTGCATTTCGGTACAGCTTTGTCACATTGAAATGGCCACCGTCAAGATAGGCAAGTTCCAGTTCCCACTTCTTGAGAGCATTATCACATACAACTCGTCTACCCAAAGCATCGTCTGATTCAAGCCATGCCATCTCGTCCATAAAGTTTTTGAGCGCATTCACGTATATGAAAGAATCCGCTAAAGTGAGAATCTCCACCTTTGACAGAGTTGCATGAGGGAGGTCCCTCAGACTGGAACGCTTCCCCATATTGTGATGCTGTACATGGACTGTTCCATTCTTCTGATGTTCTTCGTGCTCCTCCCCACAGTGACACGATTTACTCAAATAAGATATAGCAGCAGGAGGAGCATTGTTGCCAAGCCGATAGAAAAGCATGCATTGCGATTCATGAACAAACTCTACCAACGCTACAAAGTCAAAATCCTTCTGCCTATTCATTGCAAGAGCCATGTTTGGGTTGAACCCCCCATTGCCATCATGCACAAAACGACGTTCAGATGTTAATGCTCTGGTTTGAAAATTGACCGGATTATAACATTCATAGTGATTATGTGTTTCGTTGCCCATTAACACGAAGTGACCAAGCCATGAATCAAAGTCAACATCATCATCTTCGTAGGCTCCGTGGGAAATCCTTATTATTTCTTGTTATATTCTTCCCCCAAGTAGAATATTTGCACATTGTAAACTGACTCCAGACATGATGTCTAGGGGACCGAAGTGAAATGAGAGTATAATCTGCGTCTTTGCACCCATATTTTTGCTGATACGTGACGGTATATTCTGGACCGTTTTCCATATCTGGGCATATGTTGAGCTTCAGGATTTTCTTGAACAGACGTATCCAAGTAGATCCGGCACATTTCGAAATATGCACAAAGCTAAAATTGTGTGCAGGATCAAGCGGGGTGATTTGTTTCGATGGGTATTGCATTTTTTTCACATTCTCAAAATCGAGGGGGGGAATGTGATGAGTGCTTGTGTTTGTGAGCACATTATCAGTTCCAAGCTCGCGTAGAATTTCCCTGCCATATCGATATGGCACGACGAGTGCTAGCGTTGTAACTAAAAACAAAAGCACACATTTCTTTGTGCATTTTGATGATGACTTGGCACAAGCATAAGAAACACTTTTTTGGTGGCTTCCTAGTATCCTTCGTTCATTAGGCATTGCTGCCAATCTATTTTTCAGTGAACTGCGGTGACGCATATTGGAGGAGTCGTCTAGAGCGAGGGGAAGAAGGCTGGTGGAAGAAGATACCCAAAGTATTAATTTACTTGGATTTTCGATTAACAAGTAACGTCTATTGCGACCGCCGCCTATCGTTGGCACCGCAATTACATGCGATCGACACTGACATGCTGATTGTTGTCTAACTCTCGGTGTCAGCAAGATATGGCCGGCGGACTTTCGACATGGTGATGATGTTTGGAGGTTGGAGGTGAAAAAAATCTTTTTTGTTTTTTGATGGGCGCCTTCAAGTTCGCTACTTAACTGGGAATACATCTAAACGGAACAATTACTACATACATACCTACTCACTACTCTACTCAATAACCTGCCTACCATACTTAGTAGACAGCATTGCAGAGCAACTTTATAGTCAGAATTAGTGACTCAAAGAAGACCCACAACAACTGCCAGCACAAGGCCCCGAGGGCCACACTGCAGCAAGGCCCAGCCACACAAAACAGCACACAACGCACACAAAGCACTGCAGAGACATACCAGTTTATATTGAAAGAACGACGAAATAAAACTGTTGAAGTCTTACCGACGTTATTAAGATTCTGACTTTGTGATCGTTGCCCTAACACTTGTGCCGCATTACACTGCTCTCGATTAATGGACAGTGGAAGAACAGCCGGAACAGATACTCCCATTATCGGCATGTCGAAACCCATATCAGCCTCCACTGTTTCACTTTGAATTCTTTGGGCCGCTTTTCTGTTAGCCTGGTCGGCTTTTGCTCTTGCTGCAGCATTCATATTTGTTTGGAGATTGAATGCCATCTACTCTAAAAGCGTCGACTGATCTCCGTTCCCCCTCTTATCATATGCCTCGCTGAAGTGCTTGATGATCCCCTTCACCAACGGCTTGAACTTTTCGGTTGTCGGATTCCTAATATTGTCTGTGGACCATGGTCTGTAACCAGCAAATACGCCTCTTGTCTTAAATTCTGCATCGCATGCATCTTTCCAACGTTTGGAATCCTGTTTATTCTTCGAATTGGGAGGGATGTCCATCAATCCTCTCTCTCCAACGTTGATGAGAAGCTGCCGTGCCATCTCCGCGTAACACTCGTAATCCTCACGAGTCTCACACGCTCGGAACACAGCTATCCCCGGTGGATAGTCAATGTTAGCGGCGACGACATCTGTGACGACTTCATTCATCATGAAGTTGTTGTGTTGCTGCATTTTTGTGCTTTGATTTCAATTGTTCTTGGTAAAATTTATGGCCCCATCTCTCAACCAAGAGGAGACAGCATGGGGGCTAAAATCGTGTGCAGGATCAAGCGGGGTGATTTGTTTCGATGGGTATTGCATTTTTTTCACATTCACAAAATCGAGGGGGGGAATGTGATGAGTGTTTGTTCCAAGCTCGCGTAGAATTTCCCTGCCATATCGATATGACACGACGAGTGCTAGCGCTGTTAATAAAAACAGAAGCACACATTTCTTTGTGCATTTTGATGATGACTTGGCATAAGAAACTTTTTTTTGGTGGCTTCCTATCCTTCGTTCATTAGGTGTTGCTAGCTGCCGATCTGTTTTGCGGTGAACTGCGGTGACGCATATTGGAGGAGTCCTCTCTAGAGCGAGGGGAAGAAGGCTGGTAGAAGAAGATACCCAAAGTATTGTATCCATAGTGAGTTTTTGAGGGGCTATTTTTCCAGTGATGGACACATGTGTCCATCACTAAATGCTAGTAAAACTTAGAACCCGGCCTGTGCGGGCAGTCCCTGTGCGGGGCATTTGCGGGCAAACCAACAAATGGGACTCCACTCAATTAGAGACAAGATAATGTGCAGCCTTCACGTCCGGCACCCAACGCCCAGGCGTCTCGGCCGGCCCATATATGTGCGTATATGCCACGTCGATCTACCACAAACAGTTTTTAGTTCCTCTGTAGCATTCTGGTACAAAATCTGCGTAGGAAATCTTAGCCAAAAAGAACCGTTTTTGATGCCCACCATGGTCAAAAGGGCACTATTGCCTCTCTTTTAAGTCTATTTCTTACTATTTTGGAGAGATCTTGCAGCTGTATTAATGTCAACGACCGCATAATTAATGTATTCGAGTTTTAATTTAGCTTCAAGTCTATTACAGTGCCATTAGATCAATAAATATCATTCAACATCACTCAAAACAAATTACATAGTATAAAATCGAATTCAATCCACTGAGATCCGTTACTTCTGTGCTATGAGGCAGCCAGCTGATTGTTACATTCATCATGACATGTTCGAAGGATTGAGAGTTGTTTCAAGGCTTCGTCTGCAGCGCAACTGGACGAAATGTCAACGGCCGTAAATATAATTTTTGAAAGTAAGAACGCCCGTTTCACCGCAGACAACAGCGCATTAACGGCAGCATTAAGGTCCTTGTGCCTCCTTTCGGATATACGGTGAATCCTACCATTTCGTATCGTCAAACCATGTTCGAAATGCCCTATGAGGGGAGGAGAGATGAAATGAGATCATTAAAACTACTAGAAGAGTCCTTTTTATAGTTCGGACACACTAGTACTAGATAGGCCTATCGGGATCTAACGGTTAATATGCCAATTAAACTGGGCAAAACGTAGAATACGTACTAGTGTCCTAAATACACGCTCAGCATAATCGTTGGAGTCTGGTCGATAGACTCCGGTAAAATCGGTGATGGACACATGTGTCCATCACAACTCACTAGAGGATATTCACTTGGATTTTCGTATCGATTTGGATTGTAATCTCTGAGGGCCGGCTATTAAGTGTGACTGTTATTTACTATAGAGACAATGAGTGGTGAGTGGTGAGTGGCCTTCTGGTGACTAATAATTTAGCTAGTTTACTTTCTCCAAAATGATTTAAAAACTGCCAAGCCCCGTCAAGAAGTATCGATGTTGTCCCTCTTTGATTGCACGAACAATATAGACTCAGCTCAGAGAGAAGGGGCA
The DNA here is from genome assembly GCA_018806925.1 of Skeletonema costatum. Taxonomy (NCBI): domain Eukaryota; phylum Bacillariophyta; class Thalassiosirophyceae; order Thalassiosirales; family Thalassiosiraceae; genus Skeletonema; species Skeletonema costatum. The sequence continues at coordinate 192,731 of JAHBBA010000452.1, read as the reverse complement.
TCGTAAGTAGACGACTCTGCATTACATTACATTACAGTAGAGGGCGCCGAGGTGCTTTGCTGCTCTAATGTTCTGATACGATACTATTTGCAAACCAACACGAGTTGTGCACAATTATAGATACTATCACTCGTCGGCCCATTCCCGTTCCATCGTCGTAATATAATCAATAAAACAACCACAAAAGAAGTCAATAAGTAAGCATGGGTCAACTCTTTTGCAAAGACTGCTGCCACGACAACATTCCCGGCACTAAAAAGGGCGCCTTTATCACATGGGGCGCCGACACCACTCTTCAGCAGAACGATGATGATGATTACGACGAACATGACAACATTTACATCTCCGCCTCTACCGAAGACGATTATGACGACAATCATAACACTACCGACAACAATGATCATCGCAAGAGACAATCGAAACGAGTACGTCATAAGAAGCGCAATGTTGCCCTTCATGCGGAATTTAGGGATCGATTTTATGCTGCTGGTACAACTGCTACTAGCGGGATGATGGGTGGTGGTGCGTCGTCATCGGTTGCCTCGGAGTCTACCAATGCTGCAAACAATAATGCAGCTTCTGCTGCTGTATTTGACAATAACACCAGCAACAATAACAACAATGATATCTTGGCCCCTCCACTCTGCAATGCAAAAGTCATGGTGGAAACAGACAATGTATTCTGTGGAGTAGAGTGCGGAGTGGACACCCTGTTGATAAGTCCTCGGTGCTCATCTTCGTCTGATATTAGTAGTATGCAACAAACAGATTCGACATCGTTTGATGGAGGTGGTGGTGATACTAATTGTAACGATGATGGTGGTGGTGGACGTATTCTGCCTCAAGATAATAGCACTGCTGCTGCTGCTCGTCACGCCAAAGATCCACCATCATCACCAAAAACCTTTCCAAAAACACCCGAAGAAGAAATCTTTCTAACCTCCGCCCTAACCGACACAGACACCAACTTCATCCTCGACGGCATTCCCCCTCACCTACGTCAAACACTCATGTCTCAAATGGAACGCATCACCGTCCCACAACACCATTTGTTAATACGAAAGGGGGACCCAGCCGATTATTTCTACCTATTGTACAAAGGAGAGATTGGTGTGTATATTGATCCGGGGGAGTGTATGGATGAGGATGTGATTGATATTAAGATGATTCATTCGAATCATAATTCAAATACGAATTTGAACAAGTTGATGAATAACAATGATGCAAAGAGTAGTAGTATGTCACCAAGTAGTGGTGGATCAGATCGAACAACCACCACCATCAAACGGAATGAATTCCAGCAGAGTTACGTGTTGAATTTGAGAAAGAGTTTGTTTCAATCTGCGTATAATGACAATACAAATGGGATTAATAATCATGGGAACAATACTATTTTGGGACAGGTTATTTCTTTGGTGAGAGGGAGTTTTGGGGCGGATGAAAAGGATGATCAAATAGCAGGTGGTGGTGGTAGAGGAGGAGGAGGAGGAGCTGCAGAACAAATCACACCACCAGCTGGATCAAGTAGTGCCACAGCCACAACTGCTGCATCATCCACACTCCCCGCCCTCATTGAAGAAATGGCATCATCAACAAGTTGTGACGAAGAAACTGACGAAGTATCCTTCACCCCACTCACCGAATTACAACGATTACGACATGAACGTGACCTCGGCCCCATGGACGTATTCGGAGAACTAGCCTTAATCTACAACTGTCCCCGTACCGCCTCCTGTGTCACCTCCACACCCTGTACATTATACCGAGTCGACGGGGAGATTTTCAAGAGTATACTATCCTCTTCCAATGCCGATCGAGAAAAGATGCGATGTACTGAAAGTAAGGCGGCGTTGGAAGCGTTGCATAATTTGGGTGTCATGGAGAATTGGTTGGATGAAAAGTCGTTGAGGGATTTGGATAGTGTGTTGAATCCGATTACGTTTCATCGGGGGGATATGGTCATGACCAAGGGGGATTATGATAAGATATTCTTTTTTGTGATGAGTGGGAAGTTATTGGCACATGATGTGGGTACGGGTGATTCACGCAAGGTGGATTTGGAACTTGTGGAGGGGAATCATTTTGGGGAGTTGAACTTATTGGCGAACCGTCCGTCTGTGGCGAATGTTACGGTGATTTCGCCCAAGGTCCGTCTTATGGCCATTACAAAGAAGGATTATAACAAGCGACGAGCGTCTCTTGAACCGTTGATGAGGAAATTATCGCAGAGGAATGCACTGTTGACTATTCCCGTGATTGCCAAGTCAAAGCTGCTGCCCAATGAGATTAATAAGCTTGTTCAAAAACTTGAGCTTGTAACATTCCCACGGGGCACGGTTGCCTTTACATCGGAGGAGATGAAATCGGCCTTGTACATAATGGTGAAGGGTAAGATGCAGCTTATCATTAGCGATGAGGACCATGGTGTTGTCAACACCTTCGAAGTACCCGATCATTTTGGTGGACGATCTTTGCTCGATCCTAAATTCTTTCTGAGCAAGAACGTTCAGTTACGAGCATTGGTAGAGGGTACCGAGTGCGTCATGCTCTCCCGAAAGTCGATACTTGAAGTTATTGGAAAGATAAATCGTCTTGGTACACCGACTGTCCCCGTGTCTCGAAAGCTAGTGAAGAACATGAAACGGTCTGATCTCAAATTGCATAGAATTATTGGCGTAGGAGCCTTTGGGCGAGTGTGGTTGGCGAGCCACAGGGCTAGGAAGACGGTGTATGCACTCAAGGTTATGGACAAGAAAGAAATAGTCGCAAAGAAGATGACCAAGGGTGTAATGAGAGAGAGAAGAAGAATGTGTTGGCATCGGTGGAACATCCTTTCATTGTTGGTCTCATTTCTACATTTCAAGATGATTATAGAGTTTACATGCTGCAGCATTACGTCCAGGGAGGGGAGTTGTTGGGTTTGATTTACAATGTCTCAAAGAAGGGATATCTATCGAATGACGCCGCGGCGTTCTATGGGGCTTGCATCGTGGAGGCATTGAGCCATCTCCATTCCCGTAGCATAGTGCACAGAGACCTGAAGCCCGAGAAACATACTTATCAATGCTGCTGGATATGTAGTCTTGGCTGATTTTGGATTTGCAAAGGTCGTTCTTGACAAAACATACACAACATGTGGGTCTCCGGAGTATATGTCGCCTGAGATGCTATTGGGCAAAGGTCATAATTGGAGCGTAGACCATTGGGCTCTTGGTGTTGTGCTATACGAAATGCTTGTCGGTCAGACACCATTCATCCATGTCGGTTGCAACAAGAATGACCCTGTTTCGGCGAATCTGCCGGGGTAAAATTGCCTTCCCCAACTCAAAGAAACACGGCATAGATGTCCACCCTGATGCGAGGCAATTGATTGCTGCTTTATTGACGAAGGATATTGCGGCGAGACTCGGTTCTTCCATTACACAAGGAGAAGAGCCACTTCGAACAAACCCGTGGTTTCAGGGGCTACTCACAGACTACCATCACGTTTTCTTGGCAGAGAAAGTGTCACCTCCATGGTTTCCAGACGTTGATAACGAGCTTGATACATCATATTTTGAATCTCATGATGAGTTGGAGAAGGAATTGTTATCCAAAGAGAAGAAGGAAACTCCTCTGGATAGGAAGTCGCAGCGCATGTTTCAAGGGTTTTGAGACGAGTTCTCCGCATCTACATTATACACTGACCTCATAGATGTAAATGAATTTAAAGGAATGCATATTTATGTCACGACCTAGATAGTGTGGCTTATCGCTTCATGTGCGTGTTTTCACGTTCGTATAGACTTCTTTTAACTCCTTTCTGGGTGCGACCATTTATCTTTCTCTTTCTGCCAACCTCGTGATCCAGGTGTCAATCCAACGCTCCAGATATGTATACGTACTCAATTGAGTCAATGCACCAGGAGAATCCTTTCCTCGTATGTACATACTAAGTATTGCTTCAAACTACTGTCACATACAACGTGGCAAGTGGCATTGTGTTTACACGACAGCAAGGCCGCAACGGGGCGACAGAGGCTAATCCTCACTTCGGCAATGAGCTCGTCTGCATCGTCGAAATAGAGATCGGCTGAACTACCAGGTTCTATTCAGAGAACATGTACCCTTTCTTTTCTCCCTTCTTGCGTAAAGTTTGAGCCTGAAAGGTAGGAAAAACGAACCTCAACGATGTGGAAAGCCCTTGATCTCATTTATCGATTGGGCACATAAATAGCCTCATGGAAGCCACCATCGAGTTCGCTCCGTAGTACTGCGCAAGGGGCCGAAATCAGAAAGTTCTGCGTGGCTTTTAAACTCTTGACAGTTCCGTTAATAAAAAATGTTCTTATTGGTGCTTCATTGCTTATTTCTGATTAATTCATTTGCTCGCCACCCCCTTCAACGCTGCATCAATATCCTTATATTCTGGTCGGGTAGCATAACTTGTGATCAATTCAGCCGGCATAGACTTGTCTTTCCCGTCACCGCCATTATTCACAACTGCATACAATCCCCAATCACTCGACCAACATTTCAATAGACTAATCTGTCTCCCCCTCACAATAAACTGATCTAATGCATATGTAGTCTCATATCGATCCAATATCAACTCCTGCGCCTTTTGAGCACCAAAGATTCCGAAACTCGATTTATCTCTCCATGCAGGATTGACCAATAGAAATAATCGATTGGGTTTGTCTGCTTTCTTTGTATTGCAAAATTGTTCTTCGATTGCTTGGATTGTTTTGATGTAATATCCATCTGTATTTGGTTGTAATAACGCTTGAATGTCATACAATGCTCCAGCGGGATGCTCTGAAGTTTGCAACGATGATCCATCGAAATCTAATAATATTTGCTCACTCACTTTTATATTAAACCCAGCTGTATTATTCGCTGTTCTAATTCGTGGTAAAAGATTGTTTACCATTGGAGACAGATAGCGATATGTTTCCATTGGCCCTCCCTGCCATCCAATGGCACGATCAGCTACGAAACCTTCTTCTTTATTTCCGTAAATGGCTTGTGAAAGTGGTAGACGGATGTCTGCAAGTAGACGCCGCAGTCGTAAGCGTTTGTTATGGAGGTGGCTGCCTGTCGTACTACATCGTCGGGATTGTTGGGGAGATAATTGGGCAGATGCTGCTGTTGAGGAGATGATGACGAGAATGCCGAGACGAGGGAGCATGATAGTGATAATGATGCTAGCAGCAATAGGCGGCGATGCATCATCATCTTCTTCGCTTCGTCCAACTGGTGAATGAAGCGTAATAAGTCCTCCTTATGAACATACAATCTAGTTTGAAGAAGTCGCGGCAGCAGGCACGGCATGCATCGCTCGGAAGGTGAATAATGATGTCAGTCAGAAGTCGAGTCAAATTAGCCGTCGAACACCTGTCTTGATGCTTCACTTGAGGGGCTCTCCTTCACAGGGTTTAACCCTGAAAAGTCGGCAGACGTGCGGTACTAACTCTGTCTATGACTTTTCCGATCAATTTCTCAGTACCGCTTGTCAATCTGGGAAATGTCCTACACTCAAATTCGACATTTCCCAGTACCGCTTGAATCTGGAATGTCCTACTTCCCAGCCCAGCTAGCTCGGAGCTTAGATACTTACGTGGTCGTAAGTAGCTGTGGTGGAGCAAGAAAGATATGCTTGCGCGACATCCAACCATTCACGCGTACCCTACAATAACTGCGAGTTCGGCTACTCACATTATCAATACAGAAGAACCACACATCTGAGTCTGATAGGAAGAAGACAAAGAGGAAGAAGACAAATTGTTCGTTTGATCTCAAATGTCTCACTTGCTTTACTTTTGTTCCACTCTGCAGACTCGATCCTTCTTCCCCGTCAAATGCCCTGCAGAGACATCCCCACATTGCGTTGTTGGATTGAGAACAAAGCGATAATCATTGGGTATTATTGAAATTGAAAGAAAGGGGCAAGCTTTCGCCACAACCACAAATCAAATGAGCTTTGTTATTCAACTTGAGGCAGAATTATTGTACCGCTTTTCATAAAAGGGCAAATATGTTATGGTAGGCAATCAATTAGATGACAAGAAGAGCAGAGACTAATAGTAATAGATGGCTAACCTAGGTAATTAAGAGTATATTCATCGCAATCGCATTGCAGGAATATTCTATGCGAATCCTTGGCAAATCTGAGAAAAGGAAGGACGCCCTTGATTACGACACCCGCACCGCTTGTGACACGTCGCTGTTTCCTTGCACTTGTACTTGTATTGTCCAGGCTGAGGTTTGAAAAGTTTGCTTCAAGCTCAGAGTATAATCTTCGTCAAGGTTGGCTTTCCAGAGAGCAAGTTCAAGTAGGGCTGCAGCCTCTTTCAATAATAGATGATGCTCGTGTTTGTAATGTTCCAAACGGCGTAGCACAGACTCCATCCATTGTTTGATTGCCGTGGATTTCAACTCGGCAGGAAGGCTCGGAAGAATATCATTGATTCGATCGATCTCTTCACTCATTCCGATTTTCCAGCTGTCCAGGCTCAAGTAGGACACAGATTGATGGATTCTACCAACAAGCTCAACCGTTGATAGACGCTTACACCAATCAAACACACTCCTCGGGGAAGGATGTAGGACACGGAATCCGGAGAGAACATATCTGTCTTCAATGGAATGGTGATGCGTCTAAGGTTGATGCAGCCAGAAAAGGCCTGTCCTCGAACTGTCTCGATGCCTTCCGGAAGGACAACATCAGCCAACCGTCCACAATTCCCAAATGCAAGCTCCTCAATGCTTACAACTGAAGTTGAAGTGAGCCTGAGGCGTCTTACAGAGTTGCAGTTGGAAAATGCTCTGCGCCCAATAGTTCTTAGATCGTCACCAAACTGGATATCCAGCATGCGTGTGCAAAGCTCGAATGCCTCCATCTCAATGAACTTGACGCCTATCAACTTGGCTACTCGCAGACCAGAGCAATTCATAAATGCCCGCTTTCGAATTCTGTCTACCCCTTCATGGCACTCCAAACTCCGCAAGCGAGTGCAATTATAGAATGCGTACTCATCAACCACGCTGATGGATTGATCAACGATGGCACGAGTGATGTGTGCTCTGAGATGCCGTGGCACTCGTCCACCCGTGTAGACGAAAATGTTCGTCGTAGTTGACGTCGACTGCGGCGTGATCCATGGCTAATCTCTCAAGACGGCTTACTAATTAATAGTAGTTCAATAGGGACGCAGTCATACCATGGTGTTGTGCAAATTTTTTCATGGTGGATGTTGATGATGAAAAAACGGGCGGCCCGCTGGGGATGCCCGGTTCGTGGGTCATCCAAAATGAACACACGTGGGGTTTTGGCTCAAAAAGAAGTATGAGTTCCTACGTTTATTTTTTTTCTACTCAGGAGGTCGGATTCGGCGGTCGTGGGGGCGGGGCGGGAGCTCGTGGCAGCCGTGGGGAGCCGTGGTGCATCCGTGGGGCAGCCGTGGGCATCCGTGGGGGAGCCGTGGGGGAGCCGTGGGGGAGCCGTGGGGGAGCCGTGGGGGAGCCGTGGGGCAGCCGTGGGGCGTGGGGGAAATTGGGGGTAGGTTTGGGGTCACTCCCCCCCACTGCCCCGAGCACCCCCCGTAGCTGACACATATCTTTCTCTCTCCATTCTCCATCTTCATCTCCAGAGAGAAGTGGCAATTAGATTGCTGGTCTATTGCTATCTACTATGGCCGCCCTGCCATTGTCTTTCGGTTCATTCCATTGCATTCGTTATTTCGTCTGCATGTTTAATTTCTGCTGCTGCTGGTGGCGATCTAACTTCCTTCCTCTGGACTCTGGAAGAATGAGCTCGCGAAAATAAGAGGACGGCGCTCAGTGTGCATGCCGCCGACTCTATCAAACCATTGCGTGATGGGAAGCACCACAACAGTTTCATTAAGATCGATACGGAAAACTCTCTTGGAGTACTGGGCACTAAGAATAATGTTGTAGAGGTTTCAATTTCATGTGCTGAAAAGTACATTAAAGAATTGAAAATTAGATACAGATGAAAACACCCCCGACGTGGCGTCAGTGATGCAAAAGTTCGACTTAGAATCTTCCAATGAGTTGACCAATATAATTTCATTTGAATTGGTCTACAAAGCAGCGAGAGTGGTGGAGAATCCTTTTGCGCAAGAGCTTGGGACTTATAACAAAGGAATTAGTGGTGCGTGGTCCATGATGATGATGATAATACGCCGCTGGTTGTTGATAATTATGAGGTGCTCCTCTCGTTGTCTTTGTTGTCTTCGTTCCTACTAGACTCAGACGTGTGGTTCTTCATAAACACGACACATCACGCTTGTGAGGCTGCGGGAAAGGCAGGGTACGCGTGAATAGAACGTCTCTTCCCTCACAGCTAGCTACGTATGTAAGTAAGTAGCGTGCACCACGTAAGAAGTTCTGTCGTTGCGGAGAAGCGTGTCAAAGTTCAACTAATACCTAGTATGTATAGAGGCTGCCTCTTTACCAATAGGACATTTTCCAAATTCAAGGATTCAGAGACAGAGTTAGTACCCCAAGAATGGTACGCTGCGCCTTTTCAATAAATTTTCAACACTGCCTCAAGAACAGGGGTTAATATGTATCTTAGGGGTAAAACAATAGAATGCAAAAAGAGGTGCCCGCTTTTTACACTAGATAATTTTCAATGATAACTTACATTTAAAAGGGGTGCCCCCTTTTATCTCCGTGGCATGTTGTTCATCAGCACACATACATCTCAGTTCGTCCCTTTCTTTTCTCTCAATGACTCGACTTGTGGACCATCATCATTATCACTTTCTCAAAATTGCCGCAAAATGCTGAGGTATGCCTCTATTGTACCATACTTATGAGCTACATAAATGATCAAAAGTGCCACGGATGATCTTCAAACGAGGAGGTAGATTTTATTATCTGTAGTATTATCTCTCTCCATCTTCTAACTTCAATCCTCTTCTTCTATTTTTTGCCACCGCATCTCTACCATAGACTGTATGTCATTCCGCAGCTTCGCCTTGATATCATCATCAAATGCATGCTCCACACTATCCAAAACAATCTCACTCAACTTCCTCTCATCAAGTTCAAACACCTTGGCAATCAACATGTATTCCTTTGTCAAATTGGTACAAAATATCCCCGAGTCATCAGTATTGATACTAATAGGATAATTGCATTCAATCCACTTCTTCAGGTAAGGATGCATCTTGATACCTTCAATCAAACTCCCTTCATGATGTGATGCAAAGTCCAATGTCATTGTGTTGCTCGTTGGACAACACTCAATTGGTATTGGATTCTTCTCGAGTAGTTCAATAAGTGAAGTGGATAATGTAAGAGCATGACCTAACCGATCAGGACGAAAGTTAATCACCGCAAGTGCCTCATTGTACTTAGCATCATGTGACTTCATGGGAACTTCACCAATATGAATTGCCACATATAATCCAGCCCTTCGTGCTCTTTCGAACGATGCTTCAAAGATTGTAAAGTCGTTACGTGTCGGGTTGCCTCCTAGTTCTACACCGACAATGTACTTGCTTTGACCGGGTGGCAACATTTGTTGTTTTTGGAATAGTTCAATGGCAAGGTTGATATTTTCATCGGCTTGTTCTATAGTGCCTGCTCGATCGACTGATATGATAAGACGAGGGATGAGCGCCAGTCTTACAATCTGTTGTTGTTGCATCATAGTATCTTGTGCACGACACTCCATCTCCCTTTCATACCTCTTTCGCTCCTTCTTCTCAAACTCGTTCATAATCTCAACAATCGTTTCCACATACTCTCTCTTTGTCGCCATGATCCCCCCTCCTTCGCCACTCCCATCATCATGATGCCTCCGCAATAAACACTTGGGTCCAGTCCTCAACTCAATATAAACCACACCATCCTCCGCAGCATCCAACAACACCTCCTCCGTAATCCTTCGCAGTGCTACCAAATCATTCACACATTTTGGTATATATTCAAACACTTCGAAACAATCTTGTAAATTTCTTGGATGGGTATTCCAAAATCTTGGATGGGTGTTCCAAAATAAACGCTCCTCTTTTGAATCATCATTGTGTTGTTGTGCGGACTCTGCATCATGTAGAGTCATTTTCGGTGGTAAAGTAACATTACGCTCAGATGCCAATTCGATGAGAGTGTGTTCACGTATTGATCCGTTGAGGTGGGCGTGCAGTTCGATTTTGGGGAGGGATTTGGTGAAGCCGTGGAGTTGTTGTTGGTTGATGGTTGATGATGGAGAAGTGTTTGAGTTGTTGTTGTTGGTTGTCGTCATGATGAATTATGTTGTAAGGTAAGTAGTATTAGGAGGACAACAATATATTGTTGATGCTGGCGTTGAAGATATGTAATGAGGAACCGCTGTCGATGGCTTTTTTTTTTCTTTGCCCTGCTTGGTGCTTTGTGGATGGTGGCTGCTAGCTGGTGGCTGTGGCATCGATCGTCAAGAGGCGAGAGGCGAGGTATAGGCATCTGGTCTTCATTTTGGCGGACAATTTGGGATAGGCATCTTAATGTCTTGCAGCGGTAGAAGAGTGAAGGATTTAGTCGTATGACCAGGTCAGAGCCAATTTGTCGTACTAATTCCTACGCTGGATTGGTACCGCTTGATCCATTTAAACGATTTGAACAGCTATCGTAAGTACGCCATGCAGATTTGCAACAGCCCTCCATCAGTCAGCAGCCTTGTATATAGATAGTGCATGCTGGGTGCTTTCATATTTCGGATTGTCGCTGCCTATTGAAGGCAATAGTAGAGCCGCAGATATAAGTGGCCGTCGATCGTTGACATCCCCGTCGAGGAGGAACAGCCTCAAGAATAGAAGAACACATCATCCACCAACAACCATGAAGCCCACAACCTACTGTCCCCTCCTCATCCTCATCCTCCTATCAATCCTTCACAAAAACAACGCCGCAGAATATCACATCTGCGGCACCTCCTACATAAACGCTGAAACAAATTGCCGCACAAATCCCAAATGCTTCAACGGAGAAATCGCTGTCGGAACACCGCCGGATGATTGTCCGGACGAAATGCCCACGTGCTTTACGATTCTTTCGACTGAGGAACTTTGTGGTGGGGAGGATATTCAGACTGGTGGTGATGAAGCCGCCAACAATAACAATGATAATAACGGCGGTGGGGACCTCGCAGCAACAACTGAATACGCCACAACACTAGCCAACAACCTCCTCCTCTCCATCCAAATGCGCGCCAACTACAACCACGGAATCGACTGTGCCGCCCACAAAGCCGACTGGTCCCTCTGCTACGTTCAAACATTCACCCTCCGCTACACCGGCACACAAGACTATACCAATAGCAACTTTCGAATTTACTTTTCGAGTATTCATCGGGTGTTAGAGGTGGAATCTCCGGATTTTGAATATGGACATGTTGTGGGGGATTTAACCTATATTCAACCAACTGCATTGTTTCAGGGGTTCAAGGCCGAGTCAGAGGAGACATTTCCGGTTGTGTTTGAGTATTGGAGTGTGCAGGAGAGTGATAAGATGCCAAGATTCTTTGTGGTGGATTCGAGGGACGATTCAACAGCGGTCATTCCAAATACGGATACGGAGGATTTGCACGATTTTTGTGATTCCTTACACGAGTTCGATGAAGACGGAGGGGGATAATAATGTGCCCATGACTGCTGAGAAGAGGCATGAGAGGAATAGTATGCAGTTGGAAAAGGGGGAGGAGATGGATACGAGTACTAGGATCATTCCTACTCCCTTTCGTGTGGAGGTGGGAGAGGCTGCACAAACATTTGATGTTTTTGGTGTGTCATTAATTTATGCCAATTTGCTTGGTGAATTGCAGTCTGGTGCTGAAGAGTTGATTAGCACAATTACCATGAAGCCAACATCTACGACCGAGTATAGCGTCGAATTGGTTATTGGCACCCTCCCTGAAGATATTGCCGGCACTGAATCTTACTCTATGGAGATTAAAGCACAGGGCACCACAATTATCGCTTCTCACGCAGCAGGTCTGTTTTATGGTGTCATGTCCTTCGTTGGACTTCTTGATATAACCAATGGTAGGGAGGGTATGCCCGTCAAGAAATGACGATTTACGATAAGCCACGCTTCGATTATCGTGGCCATCAGATTGATAGCGCCAGGAACTTCCGCACCAAAGAGTCAGTAATGCAGACCATTGACGCCATGGCACTTTACAAACTCAACAACTTGCACTTTGGCCTATCCAACGATGAAGGGTGGCGTCTGGAGATTCCTGGCATGGAAGAGCTGACTACCGTAGGATCGAGGAGATGCTTCGATCTGTCCGAGGAGACTTGTATTCTCACCCAGCTAGGTAGTGGTCCTGATGCCAGCGACGAGCCTCAATTCTACAGTGTTGCTGACTTTGTAGAGATCTTGAAGTATGCAGAAGCTCGCAATGTGAAGGTTGCGCCTGAGTTCAACATGCCTGGGCATGCTCGTGCAGCCGTTGTGTCCATGGAAGCTCGTGCGAAGAATGGGGATGACTCTTACCGATTGATGGATCCTGATGATGAGACGGAACTTCTTACAGTACAATTCTACGATCGCTCGTCCATCATCAATCCTTGCTTGGATTCATCAGTGAGGTTTGTAGTGAAGCTGGTTGACGAAGTTGTAAAGATGTACGCAGAAGCACAGCTAGGATTAGATGTGTGGCAGTTCGGAGGAGATGAAGCCAAGAATATTCTGCTTGGTGCGGGATATTCTGCATACGACCTTCCAAAGGAGCTCCCCTTCTCAAAGTCTCCGGCATGCATCAAGAAGATGCAAGAGGATCCGACCATCAGCATCGATACCGACGCAGCCAACTACTGGGCTCTGAAAGTCAATCAGATTCTGGCACAGAAAGGAATCCGAGAGATGATGGCATGGGAAGATGGACTGAATGGAATGATGAAGGAGGAGTTCGAGATCGCTGAGGTGACGGTCAACTTTTGGTCAACTCTGTTTTGGGGAGGCACTGATGTGTTGGTCGAGGCATCAAAGACAGGCTTTGGCGTCATCATGGCCAACCCAGACTACTTGTATTTTGACTTTCCGTACGAGGTGCATCCCGAGGAGCGTGGATACTACTGGGGTACACGAGAGAACAGCGTTGCAAAAGTGTTTTCCTTTGCGCCCGAGAACTTGCCTCAGAATGCCGAGACATCAGTAGATCGTGATGGAAACGCCATGAATATCACTACACCGGATTGGCCTGCGCCTGTTATCAAAGGGATGCAGGGGCAGACATGGTCAGAAACTGTGAGGACCGAGGCCCAGCATCAAGAGATGACTTATCCTCGTGTATTGGCAGTTGCAGAGCGTGCATGGCATCGTGGAAGCTGGGAGCTTGATTGGACACCAACTCAGAACTATCATGGGACAACCGCTCATGTCCCCAAGGATCAGCTCGCAACAGACTTCAAGGGCTTCAACACTGTGCTTGGTTGTAGGGAGGTGCGTAAGATTTGGCAGAGGCTGGGTATCGCGTACCGTGTGCCTCCTCCCGGTGCAATAATCGAGGGTGGCATATTGATAGCCAATACTGAGCTTCCGTGTACAAGAATCCAATACAGCCTTGATAGAGGCGTGAACTGGTCAGAGTATTTTACTCCAGTGGATGTTGGCGTGGGGAAATATGTTTCATTGAAGAGTCTGAGTGCGGATGGTGGTTTGGAATCTCGTGTTGTGAATGTTGATCAGACGGAGTGTTTGAGCTGTCAGGGAGTATGCGAAAGCAACCCTTTGATGCCCTTCAGTTCGCCTCAAATTTGCAGCAGCGATACTCTGTCTGATGATGTTGAAGTCACTTTTCCAATACTTGCAAATAGTGTCCCCACATCTTTGCCTACTGCTTCAAAAGTTCCAATACCTGAGGGAGATCGCTGCACCTTTTGTGAATTTGGCATTCCCGATCTAACGGTTTTGCCTCCTAAAGCAGGAGGACAAACTTGCGGAGATGTGGAAAGAGACGTCAGTCAGTCACATTAACGGAGATGAATTGTGTGACATAATTCAATCTGTCGAAAGCATATGTTGTCCTGAGCCTGCCCCACCTTGTACCTTTTGTTTAGGAGGCATCCCCGACCTGGCTTTACAGCCTCCTATAGCAGGGGGGAAAACCTGTGGTCAAGTGCGCCAACAAGCAGCCGCCTACAGCAATGGAGACCCATTGTGCAATACCATTCAATCTGAAGAAAGCACATGTTGTCCTTCTGAGCCTGCTGATCATTGCACCTTTTGCGAAGAGGGTATCCCCGACCTCACGGTTGTGATTCCTGAAGCAGGAGGACAGACCTGTGGCGAAATACGACAGTCAACCGCTGGTCACGTCAACGGAGACGGAATATGCAACGCCATTCAATCTGTTGAACGCCAGTGTTGTCCTGGGCCTGCTGATCTATGCGTCTTTTGCAAAGGGGGTATCCCCGACCTCACGGTTGTGATTCCCGAAGCGGCGGGAGGACAAACCTGCGGCGAAATAAAGCAGTCCTCCGCTAGTTTTATTACCGGTGATGAAACATGCAACATCATTCAGTCTGTTGAACGCAAGTGTTGTATGCATATGGCATCGAATCTTGCAGATGATCTCTCCCTAAGGATTCAAATGGCTTCAAACTTCGATCATGGTATTGACTGCGCATCCCACAACGCAGATTGGTCGTTATGCTATTCTCAACTTTTCGTGTTTGGAGTATGCTGGTACTGAGGCATACACCGACAACAACTTCGCCATTTACTTTTCGAGTATCCATCGTCTTCTACACGTCGATCATCCAGACTTTGAACATGGACATGTTGTGGGGAGATTTAACGTACATCAAACCAACTGCATCGTTCAAGGGATTCGAGCCGTCATCAGAGGATAATTTTACCGGTTGTGTTTGAATATTGGAGTGTGCAGGAGAGTGATAAGATGCCAAGATTCTTTGTGGTGGATTCGAGGGACGATTCAACAGCGGTCATTCCAAATACGGATACGGAGGATTTGCACGATTTTGTGATTCCGTATACGAGTTCGATGAAGACGGAGGGGGATAATAATGTGCCCATGACTGCTGAAAATCGATACACGAGGAATGAAAAGCTGTCAGAAGGTTTTGAAACGGATACGAGTACTAGGATCATTCCCACTCCCTTTCGTGTGGATATCAGTGAGACTGCACAATCATTTGGTATCGTGGGTGTATCTTTGATCAACGCAGATCTACTTGGTAAATTGCAGTCTGGTGCTGAAGGGTT
The DNA here is from genome assembly GCA_018806925.1 of Skeletonema costatum. Lineage (NCBI taxonomy): Eukaryota > Bacillariophyta > Thalassiosirophyceae > Thalassiosirales > Thalassiosiraceae > Skeletonema > Skeletonema costatum. Next base: position 177,509 of record JAHBBA010000452.1, on the reverse strand, counting down.
GGTCAGCACAATTACCATGAAAACAGCTTCTGATAGGGATCATGTGTTGATATTAACAATTGGCACCCTTCCCAACGATATTGCTGGCACTGAATCTTACACTATGGAGATTACAGCTGAAGGAACAACTATCACTGCATCGCACGAAGAAGGCCTCTTTTATGGTGTCATGTCCTTCCTTGGACTTCTTGATACATCAAGTAGTCGTAGTACTATGCCCGTCAAAGAAATGACAATTTACGATAAGCCACGCTTCGACTATCGTGGCCATCAGATTGATAGTGCCAGGAACTTCCGCACCAAAGAGTCAGTAATGCAGACAATCGACGCCATGGCACTTTACAAACTCAACAACTTGCACTTTGGCCTATCCAACGATGAAGGGTGGCGTCTGGAGATTCCTGGTATGGAGGAGCTGACTACTGTTGGATCGAGGAGATGTTTCGATCTGTCCGAGGAGACTTGTATTCTCACCCAGCTAGGTAGTGGTCCTGATGCCAGCGACGAGCCTCAATTCTACAGTGTTGCTGACTTTGTAGAGATCTTGAAGTATGCAGAAGCTCGCAATGTTAAGGTTGCGCCCGAGTTCAACATGCCTGGGCATGCTCGTGCAGCCGTTGTGTCCATGGAAGCTCGTGCGAAGAATGGGGATGATTCCTATCGATTGATGGATCCCGACGATGAGACGGAACTTCTTACAGTACAATTCTACGATCGCTCGTCCATCATCAATCCTTGCCTGGATTCATCGGTGAGGTTTGTAGTGAAGCTAGTGGACGAAGTTGTTAAGATGTACGCAGAAGCACAGGTCGATATGGATGTGTGGCAGTTCGGAGGAGATGAAGCCAAGAATATTCTGCTTGGTGCGGGATATTCTGCATACGACCTTCCAAAGGAGCTCCCCTTCTCAAAGTCTCCGGCATGCATCCAGAAGATGCAAGAGGATCCGACCATCAGCATCGATACCGACGCAGCCAACTACTGGGCTCTGAAAGTCAATCAGATTCTGGCACAGAAAGGAATCCGAGAGATGATGGCATGGGAAGATGGACTGAATGGAATGATGAAGGAGGAGTTCGAGATCGCTGAGGTGACGGTCAACTTTTGGTCAACTCTGTTTTGGGGAGGCACTGATGTGTTGGTCGAGGCATCAAAGACAGGCTTTGGCGTCATCATGGCCAACCCAGACTACTTGTATTTTGACTTTCCGTACGAGGTGCATCCCGAGGAGCGTGGATACTACTGGGGTACACGAGAGAACAGCGTTGCAAAAGTGTTTTCCTTTGCGCCCGAGAACTTGCCTCAGAATGCGAGACATCAGTAGATCGTGATGGAAACGCCATGAATATCACTACACCGGATTGGCCTGCGCCTGTTATCAAAGGGATGCAGGGGCAGACATGGTCAGAAACTGTGAGGACCGAGGCCCAGCATCAAGAGATGACTTATCCTCGTGTATTGGCAGTTGCAGAGCGTGCATGGCATCGTGGAAGCTGGGAGCTTGATTGGACACCAACTCAGAACTATCATGGGACAACCGCTCATGTCCCCAAGGATCAGCTCGCAACAGACTTCAAGGGCTTCAACACTGTGCTTGGTTGTAGGGAGGTGCGTAAGATTTGGCAGAGGCTGGGTATCGCGTACCGTGTGCCTCCTCCCGGTGCAATAATCGAGGGTGGCATATTGATAGCCAATACTGAGCTTCCGTGTACAAGAATCCAATACAGCCTTGATAGAGGCGTGAACTGGTCAGAGTATTTTACTCCAGTGGATGTTGGCGTGGGGAAATATGTTTCATTGAAGAGTCTGAGTGCGGATGGTGGTTTGGAATCTCGTGTTGTGAATGTTGATCAGACGGAGTGTTTAAGCTGTCAGGGAGTATGCGAAAGCAACCCTTTGATGCCCTTCAGCTCGCCTCAAGTTTTGTGGTGCTGGCTCTACCCTTCAATTCCCACCAACTGTCCCTTCAAAACAACCCACCTTGCCTCCTTTAGCCTCAGTGACAAATACAGTATCTGATTCTAATGATATCAACTCACTCTTCAAAAATCCAGTGGGAAATGAGTTCTTTTTGCGGAGACACGTTTTCTTCCGTCGCAGAAACTTGTCTTGTTTCAAAGCCCTGTCCGAATGGATTAAGCGGTGTCTGTGCTGATGATAATCGTCAGAATCAAGGATGCTTCAAAGTCTCGCAGTGTGCAGCTGAGTACGAAGCAGCTGGTGCTACGTCGACTGAAGTATACAATACACAACAGGGTCCCCCCGATGAGCGGTGTCGCATTTGTGGCGAAAGAACAGGTACATTCGGAGAACACTGTCTTTTTGAGGGGGAAGAATTCTTGTGTCGTGAGTTCGATGGTGTATTCAATGAAGGTGGTAAAGGTGGCGGACTCTCCTAGTTGCACATTGGCGAGAGAATTGTACACTGACACTTGCTGCATAAAGTCAGATGGTTCCAACGCAGCGCCAGCACCTTCTCCAACCATTTTTGACGGAGGCGAATACCCAACTTTGTGGATTATGAACACGTCTGGTGCTGTCACAAAATGTTCTTTGACTGTTGCATTGGCTTGTGGCAATGTTGACCTCCTTCTTTCTAATGTGGTTTTAGGAGTATTAATTATTCATGCTTAGGTTTTAACTTTATAATGTCTCTTTTTGAGCTTGAAGTAATGTGAATAGTGTTGATGCAACAAGGCATTTTGAGAGCATTTTGAGGTAAGGAGGGATGTTGACTGAAACCACAGCCACAGAGACAATCGTCATCAATACTCACACCAGCGTCTCTTGCTGTCACCCAACCATTCCCCCCGTGCCTCCGACACCTCACAATCGCAGATCTGTGCTCGAGGAGGAGGGAGGGAGCTGTAGAAAAAAGTAATTCGACTGTCAGCGAATTAGTAGTAGTCGCCCTCACCCACCATCTATATCAGCACGACGAACAGCCGAATTACACATGAAGACGAATGTGTGTTTGCCTGTCAATTATGATGCAATTAATAATACATAGTGTTAATGCACAAGAGCTCACGTGACTAGACGAACATCATCACACTAGATCATCCTATATTATTGTCCTAAAGGGCGTCTGCATTGCAACACGTCATGGAATTTAATATCGGCAAACGTCGGAGGCCCAACCGTGTACGTCCTCGACAATGCCCTATCAATCTGCACTACATGTCCAAAATGCAAAATCTCCCGCACATCACTTCCCATTGATAAAGAGAAGAAGAAAACAGCCGCACAGCCACGAAGAATTTTTGTGTGCCGAGGAGCGAATCGTGAGGGATACGTGCTTGGTTTGGTTGCAGCACAATTCGAACTCCAAAGAGGCGTCGCGGTTGTCGAAAGAGTGAGAAGATCCTTCTTCGTGTGAATAGAATGATCCATGATAGTGAAGAAATTATCATCAGAGTTACTTTGCCGTGGATGCGCTTTCTCCCAGAACTACACCACACCAAATGGCTATTGGGGCCTAACACGATGCAACCTATTCGCTGGCACAGAGACGGACATTTGGATCAACACATACACGTCTTAGGTGCTTTTTGTTGCTCCGGACTGTCGAGATGGGTGGTGAAACGACGTGTATACCAGAGGATGCCAAGACAACTCGCGTTAAAGGAAGAAGAAGCTGCAAAAGGCGAATGATGGCAGCGGCAGAAGTAAGATTGGCCATGCGCTCGTATTAAACGACAGCATGTGTATGGTCAACCAAAAAACAGTTGCAGATGAATTGGCACAGCAATTGAAACGAAACTGTGCATTTGCAAGGTTCACGCAATGCTCCAAACATACACTAACAAACCATCGAGAAAAATATCGCGCACATATGAACAAAGAACAGGCAAACCATGCTTTCCCAGTCAAACCGAAATGTGGGCGGATACTATTCTTTCCGCATGAATGTCCCCATGAGGGTCGACCGACTGTGAGTGTGTTCCCAAGATCTTCTTGAGAGAGCTGAGTGATATGAGCGAAATGATGATCATTAGGAGTGGGGTGTGGGCAGAATGTCGAGATAGAGTGTCTCTCTAATAGGTTAGACAAGCACTGCTTGGAAGAACGAGAACGACCACAATTAAGCGGGCAACATCAAATATCAGGAGGAGCATGCGGAGTCACAAGCTCAAGCGACATTGTCCGATTGCTGTTCGGTCCTCTTTAGACATGGTCATCAGTGCTGGGGTGATGCAGCCTCGTTGTTTACAAAGGAGCTTCGTAACGGCCTGACTGAATTGAGGCAAATAATTGCACTTGCTGTTTCCGCTATCCGAAACGTCAAGCAAAATGAAGGGTTCAATACAGTTGCCCACATGTTTCCTCTATCCAAGAACGACACGAATGAATTGATGTCAAATTTTCACAGTTCCTGTCAAAATTTCCACACACACTTCCACCACAAAACTAGCAACACAAAGCAGCGCAATTCAGTTGCATCAAACGCTTCAACAATGGCCAAACAACTCCAAGGAAAGATTCCTACCGAAGACAGCTGCCCCTGCTACAGCAGTCACCAGTGTCACCATGGACGATCTGAATAAGGTGAACGAAAGACTCAAGACCGCCTTGATGAACTCGATCGCGACCGTGCCACCCAAATCAACAAACTCGAAGAGAAAGAGAAGCAGCTGCTTGATCGTCTCAGCAAGCTTGACGACGAGAAGCTCAAAGCTGCCTTAGCCAATGGTAACGTCGTGGTGTCTGATGATGACTTCCTCGAAATCAATGCAGGTGGCAAAGTGTTCGCCGTGAAGCGTGCAACGTTGACGCAGCTGCGGGGTTCAAGATTGGAGGCGATGTTCAGCGGGCGTTGGGATAAGAAGCTGGTTAGAGATAGCAGTGGGCGTCTCTTCTTGGATGTGAACAGTGACTGCTTCCAGGCCATCGTGGACTACATGAATGAGCTGGCCATCTCCTCCGAAGACGATCCACCCATGCCCCCGACGGTGGATGATGAGCTGCAGCACATACTTTCGCATCAAATGCAGCTTTTTGGACTCAGTGACAATCCGCAAATCGACAGCAACATTATCACTCAACATTCCGATGCGACGATTCTCCACAATTGGCTAGAAGAGGTGGATCTGGTGGGGAACTGGAACTCCTCTATCGCTCTTCAAGGGATGGTCAGCCAAACTCGGCATTCCATTCCAAATGCGATAACAAAGGGCCAACCGTTGCGATCATTGAGACAACTGAAGGCGGTGTGATTGGAGGATACACAAACACTGCTTGGAAGAGCAACAACTACTATGCCTCCGCAAACAAAGCCTTCCTCTTTGCGTTATCGGGGTTTGGACTTGTTTCTCCCTGCAAAATGAAGCTCAAGAATGCAAGCGACCAACATGCAATCTATGATGATTATTCTTATGGCATCACGTTTGGAGGTGGGCACGACCTTCAAGTGAATGGTTCGACAGTATACCTTGATATCGGAAACTCATACAATCCTGGTCCATCCGAGCAGCTCACCGGGAACCGCGGCTACAATATCAAGGAGATGGAAGTCTTTCAGGTAACCGACAATCCAACTCCTCTTCAAGATCCAAGAAAGAAACAGCCAATCTCTTCCAATTCTGTGGAGAAAGTTGCTGCTGTCGATGCGTTCTCAAAGGAAGTCAATGATGCCATCAACGAGAAGTGGACTACGCTTCAAGAGCTGGAGACAAAAGTGCTCTCCCTCGAAGAAAGTTTCAAGGATGAAGAGCAATTCATCGAGTCATTCGGAAGCGGAGGTCCCAACAATGTTGTCCTGCTCAATGTCAGTGGAACAATGATGGCCACATCACGTGCGACTTTGCTACTCTCTGAAGACTCCGTTCTTGCACAGCAGTTTGATAATTCAAAGTGGACAGAGCAAGGATCTGCAAGCCCCCGCGTCAAGGATTGGACTCCAGATGATGTCACTAATTGGGTGAAGAGTGTGAAGGATGTTCCCGACGACATTGCCACTCTTATCTGGGAGAATGAAATCAAGGGATCGGAGCTCCTTGCGTTGGACAAAGACGGATTGAAGATGATTGGAGTGAAGCGTGCAGGAACCATTTGTCTTTTGTTGAAAGAGATCAAGCAGCTTGAGGAAGCAAGTCAGGACACTGCCACTCTCATCGAGTATAGCCCCTACTGTTTTGGCAAGATCTTGGATTACCTCCGTCTGAAGCATCTTCAAACTCTTGGTCTGGTCGATGAACCCGCTCTACCCACTGTGTGCGAGTCTCAGAAGAAGAGGTTTGAGAAAGTAGTGAAGTATTATTTCCCTGGAAATTGTTCCAAGTTCATTCTTGGTTGAGTAAAAGGAGTACTAATTGGGTGGGGATAAAGATGTGTTGAATTGTAATTGTTTGCAAGGTCATTATCGCTATGGAGTCGATATAAGTTATTGTAATATGGTGCTGCTGCACTAGTTATCAGACACAGCTAACCGAGCCTATTGAAATAAATAACACTAACACTCCTCAACTAGGCATTACAAGAAAGGCTATACATTTGGAATGATAATTGCCGATCCACAGCTGACACGGCATTCTGCTCTTTGCTCTTCGTTCACTCCTGAATCATGTTCTTCTTCTAGCTTGGCACTCCACAGAGCCATTTCAATTTGCGTTGCCCTCCACCAACAATCTGCCTCCAAGATGGTAACGACGATGATGGCTTTGTTGAAGCGATGAGATGAAGCAAAAGTGTGAGGAGATGTATCCATGGATCTGCAATTATTCTCGAGGGGTGCATGAAGATGTGGGAGTTCTCTCTTGGTTGTTGGAAAATGGTCAAAACTGTCCCAACTGTGCGGTTGGAGTGGAGCGTATTAGTGGATGCTTTCACATGACGTGCCCTTCGTGTGCCACTCACTTTTGTTATGGTGGACAAGAAATATTTTACCCGTTCTATGGCACTCATCATTGTTGGGAGGAGCAGGAAATGTTTGAGCTTTCAGTAGTATTAATAGTTTGAAGTGGTGTAAAATGACGAACTTATCAGTTTCTCATTCATCGAGTTGAAGAAAAGGGAGGACATTCTTGATGATAATATCTGCACCACATGTAACACGTCGCTCTTTTCTAATGATACCAGAGTCAATTTTGGCTCTCTTTCTCTTTGGTTCCTTATGGCTTTCATCAAGCTTTGCTTTCCAGAGTGCTAGTTCAAGTAGCGTCATCGCCTCGTTCACTACAATGCAATGCTCAGCTTTGAAATGTTTCAGTAGGTGTATCATAGAGCTCATCCATTCATTAATCACTGAGGTCTTTGATTTCCCACGAGCACAGGGAACCGTTCGATGGATCTCATTCATTTCCATCTCCATTCTACGTGTCCATCTCCCGAAGTGAAGTGAGGCAATTAATTTGCGGATCCCCTCCACAAGCCAAACTGATTCTATATTTAGATACAAGCTTCCGCCGATAGCCATACCTTCATTCAATGGAATGGTAATATGCCTCAGCATACGGCAACCAGTGAATGACATACGCTCAATTCTTTCAAGCTTTTCACCGAATATCACCTGAAATAGGCGTCTGCATTTTTTGAATGCCCAAGTTTCAATATGCTTAACCCCTGGTAAGTTTAGTACTCTTAGACCATTGCAACTCATAAATGCACATTTGCGAATTATTTCTACCCCTTTATGGCAGGCCACGCTCTGCAGTTTGGGACAATCCTGGAATGCGTACTCATCAATCACGCTGACTGATTTATCAATGATTGCATGAGTTATGCGCTCTCTGAGATGCTCGGGAACTCTTCCACCCGTGAAGACAAAGACCACGCTGTTGTTGTTGCTGACGCCTGCGTGGTTCATGATGATCGTAGACGCCGACTGCTGCGGCACGATAGAGATGTGCTCAAAGAGCTCGTTAATTGTGATTTAGTACGTTCGGTGGCCGATGATATAAATCTAAATGCAGCTCTGCTCTGTGGTTATTGAGCCTTCAACACCTCACCCCATCAGCCCTGTCTTGAATGTCGATATTCAAAAGATAATCAATTATTTGATGCGTGCAGCCCGTCTTGAATGTCGCTGTACATAGTGCCGAAGCGCCGTCACGAGAGCTTTCCAACGGTTTGAGTGACGCAGCATTGTCATTTTTTCTTCAAAAGTGTTGATGGCGGACGTGGGCATTCCTTTAAAAGTCGAAAGTGACGGCACTGGATCGACTCGACTGAATCTCCCGATCTGGTCCTCAATCTACATATCTGTGCTCAATGACGCCTTCAACCTTCAATGTATGGCCGCAACAATTACCCACCTGCGCTGCCTTCTTGCCTCTTCTTGCCCTTGCAGTGTGTCGCATGCATGTAGAGCCTGCATGGCATAAATACCTTTGACCGCAGCACAGCCTGAGCGTGCCGACTAATATTTCTTCATTTCTTTTAGAAGCGGTCCAAAATGAGCGAAGATAATATTATGTGCGCTTCTTGCGGCATAGCAGAAGTTGATGACGTCCAATTGAAGAAATGTGCCGACTGCGATCTCGTAAAATATTGCAGTGAAAAATGCCAGGGAGAACATAAATTACAGCACAAAGAGGCGTGCAAGAAGCGAGCGGCTGAATTACGTGACGAATTATTATTCAAAGTACCTGAAAGCAGCCACCGTGGGGACTGTCCAATCTGCATGATGCCTCTGCCGCTTGATCTATCTAAATCTATCACGAAGGTTTGTTGCAGCATCATAATTTGTGACGGCTGTAATTATGCCAATCATAAGCGAGAATTCGAAGAGAGGCGTGATCGCCCAACATGTCCGTTCTGTCGAAAACCGGCACACCAAGAAAGGGAACGGGCGAACTGGAGAAATGCAGCAGGGACAGAATTGAGGCGAACGATCCAGTTGCTATGGACCCAAGAAGGAGCTGAGCATGAGCAGAAAGGAGACGATATCAGGGCAATTGAGTATTATACAAAGGCTGCTGAATTGGGAGACGCCGACGCGCATTATCAACTCGCAGTTTATATCGTAATGGGCATGGCGTTGAAAAGGATATGGGGAAGGTAATATACCATCTGGAAGAGGCTGCTATCAGTGGTCATCCCACTGCAAGGTGCGATCTTGGATGTGGGGAATGGAACGATGGCAACGCTGAGAGGGCAATGAGGCATTTCATCATCGCCGCCAACCTCGGACATGATGATTCAATGAAAATGTTGATGGCTGCGTATAGGGGAGGATTAGTCAGCAAAGAGGAGCTTGCTGCTGCTCTCCGTGCACACCATGCCGCTGTAGATGCAACCAAGAGTCCACAGAGGGATGCAGGCGAAGAGTTTTTTCGAAATTTGGGAAGAAAGTTTTGAAGTTCAAATAATCTCAAGTTTTGTAGACGATACTTACGAGCAAGCGATGAGATGAAGCAAAAGTGTGAGGAGATGTATCCATGGATCTGCAATTACTCTCGAGGGGTGCATGAAGATGTGGGAGTTCTGTCTTGGTTGTTGGAAAATGGTCAAAACTGTCCCAACTGTGCGGTTGGAGTGGAGCGTATTAGTGGATGCTTTCATATGACACGCCCGACGTGTGCCACTCACTTTTGTTTGAGTGTGGACAAGAAATCTCTTACTCGTTCTATGGCACTCATCATTGCTGGGAGAAACAGGAAATGTTTGAGCAGTTCCAGTATGTAGTACGTAATTAGTAGTATTGAAGTTGTGTAAAATGAAGACGAACTTATATCAGTTTCTTATTCTTCGAGTTGAAGAAAAGGGAGGACTTTCTTGATTATGATATCTGCACACATGTAACACGTCGCTCTTTTCTAATGATACCAGAGTCAATCTTGGCTCTCTTTGTCTTAGGTTCCTTGCGGTAATCTTCCTCTTGGTTTCCATAAAGTTTTGCTTTCCAGAGCGCAAGTTCAAGTAGCGTCATGGCCTCTTTCACTACAATGCAATGCCTAGTTCTGTAGTCTGTCCATTCGACGTAGGACAGTTTGACTCCATCGCTCTAATATGGATTCTTCATATGAAGCCACGAGAAGTGGAGGAGAAGTTTGATTGATCCGATTAATCTGCTCCTTCATTTCATTTCTCCAGCACCATGGCACGAATATTGATTTGTGGATCCCCCCTACAACAACGTCGACTGTAGTCAGATTTTCACAAACTCCTTCGGAAAGCACATCTGCCTTCAGTGGGATAGCAATTCGTCTCAGGGATGGGCAACTCAAAAATGACATACGCTCAATTCTTTCGAGCTCATCACCAAATTACACCTCTTCAAGACGGTCACACCAATAGAATGCCTTCAATCCAATAATCTTGGCACCTGGTAATTTTGCTGCTCTCAGAGCATTGCAACCCCAAAATGCACATTTTCCAACTATTTCTACCCCTTTATGGCACTTTACACTCTGCAGGTTGGGAGAATTTTAGAATGCGCACTCATCAATCGCACTGACTGATTTATCGATGATGGCATGAGTGATGTGCCTTTTGAGATGCTCGGGAACTCGTCCACCCGTGTAGATAAAGATCTTGCTGTTGTTGTTGGTGTCGCCTGCGTTGTCCATGATGATCGTAGCCGGCCGAGTCAACAACTATATATGCGTGGGCGAGATCAAATGTGAATTGGCTCTGCTGCTGCCACTTCTTCTCAATCAAGTTAGCATGTACCCTCTCTACACGATAGGGTGCTCAAAGAGCTCGTTAATTGTAATTTAGTACACTTCGGTGGCCGATGGCAGCTCGCCTTCCACTCACTTTCACCCACAAAATGCAGCAATTTGAAGAATTGATTTGATATGCAGCCCAGTCTTGAATGGGAAGGTCCTTCACTCAAGAGCTTTCCAACGGCGTCCTACGGCCCCACCACTCATTTCCACATGGTCATTTTTTCATGCTTTCAAGTTGGTGACGGACGGCACTCAGGTGAGAAATTCCGGCACTCAAATGAAGTTGACTCGATTCAACCTCCCGACCTGCAAAACAAGCTATTGTAGCACAACAATGACAGAGAGAGCTTGACTATCCATCCACTACGCTGCCTGACGAATAGGCCTACGCCACCACTGCCAAAACAATACATAACTCTTCATCTCAGCTTCTACGGTAGCTTTCCAACACGACGTCTTCACTTTCCCTTGTTCTCTTTTAGAATAATGAGAACCGCGGCTGGCCGTCATTGATTATTTTTTGATACATACAATTGCCCCTTACTAGATATAATATATATCAATAGAGTCATCGAATCGACCTCAGCAGCCACGACAACTGCACTATATTATCGATATAAAATAATACAATGGACCTGCAAGCCATACTCGACGCCTCCTCATCATCCTCCTCGGAGGGCTACAAGATTCCTCTCGCCGCTCCACCACAGCAACAGCAACAGCAGCAGCGAGAAAATTGTCCAATCAATCCAAACCACAACAATGACGGCACCAATAAATCAATATCCTCACACGATATAACCACCACCAGCAAAGACTCCTCTTCAACTTCAGCCTCGGCAGTCAGTGAAATAAGTGAAGCGCCTCCCCTAAACTTCCATTACTTTTCACAAGAAATGATGCAAATGGAGGAGGAGGATCACAATGATCTCATGGAATTAATGGACGATGGGATAACTGCCCTGTTGCAAAGTGATGAGGAGGATGATGATAGTTCGTCGGATGAGGTGATGAGTCGAATTTTGAAATCGTATCAAAAGAGTAGTCCGTCAAAAAAGAGTGGTGGCAATAGGAATATTGGTGCTGCTGTTGGAGGGGGAGCCAATTTGGAACTGGAGCGGATCTTAATGGAGGCGGATGATGACGATGACGACGATGATGACTTTAGTGATAACGACTATGTGGAGATGAATAATAATGATGATGACGACATTCTAATGACAGCAGACACGCAGCAACAAACAAAGAAAATGGAGTCGCCAAGAATGAAAAGCTCTACGCAGAAATATGTGAGTAGCCGCATCAGTAGTGGCAGCACTAGCAGTAGAGGTGGTCAAGAGATGAATATTTTACATTCTATATTGAATGAAGACGATGACGAGGAGGATATTGAGGATTATCGAGAAGAAGAAGACGGCAACGACAATGATGTCTTGAGCAGCATGATGAAGATGAAGAATAGTACCACCAACAATAATGACAGCACAATGATGTCTGCAGCGGATGAATCGAGTCTCATGTCATTACGTTATCATCAACAGCAACCAACGACTATTCAATTGTCTCATTCCATGGAGGTAGATGCCATTCTACGCTCGTACGATGAAGAAGATGACAGTAATAATGATGAGAATGAGAATGATACCTACAATCACAACGACATCAATCTCCATGATGATGCCATTGGAAGTATAACACGATTTACTACACCAAAAAACTACAGCAATCGAAACTTGATGGTGGAAACGGAAGATTCCGAAGCATCCTTTGGACTGAATTTGAATTTCAGTAGCAGTAGCAATGCCAAGAGGAACTTTTCATCCACCAAGTCGAATATTGAAGCTATTGAGGAGAATATATCCATGCAGTTTCCATTGAGGAGAGAAGAAAAGAAGAGTGGTGGTAATAATAATTTGTCGTCGATTGGAAAGGACATTTTTGTGAATAGGAGGGGGGATAGTTCGTCATCGTTTTTGAAGGATTGTACTGCTAATTTTTTACAGCGGGTTAGGAGTAAGGATGAGGGGGATGAGACTGTTGACGGTGGGGGTGAGGTTGGTGGGAAGAAGACTGTTCAAGTCATCAATCCCCCCAAGGAAGAACGAGGGGGGGACGAACAATCAATCATCTCGTCACGATGTCTTCACCAAGCTCAAGTCTCCGAGCAACGATTACTCAAACCAAATAACCGCAACATCGTTTCTCCACTTACAGTGAAGCGGCGGATGAAACCAAAAGTGGAATTGTTAACCAAGTCACGAAAGACATCATCGTCCTCCTCTCAATTCACACCCCAACGGAGTAATCAGCAACAGAAGGATCAACCTCGTTTTGGATTTTCAGGAGTCATCCAGTCCAAATCCATGATTGCACTTGGTCCCAAGGATGACAGTACGAAAAATCCTGCTGGATTACCCACCGCTCTTGCATTTAGTTCCAAATTCATTGCCGTGGGGACACAACGGGGAGTTATCAAAATTTATGATTTCTACGAGCAGTTGAAATTGAGTTTAGGCGAGGATAGGAATATTTTGGCTGTTACTGGTGTCGCTTGCACTGGTGGTAAGAGTGCCGGTGATGAATGGGCATCATTAACTGGATCGGTGACTTCGATTGATCTCTCGCCCAATGGTGATTACCTCTTGGCTGGATATGGGACTGGCAAGATCATTCTATGGGATATTATCAAAGGATCTATACTCAACAGTACCCTCGACTTGCACTCGTCATCCATCTCTTCTGTGAGGCTGAATGCGCTCCCCATGGCAGCCATGGGTGGGAGGCAGAGTGAGAAGAAGGAAATTGGGGCTGTCAGTGTCGATGCTAATGGGATTGTGAATAAACTTACCTTCACGAAAGGTATGTTGTGGTCAACGTACTCAGTGGAAACAGAACTTTTGTTGGATGGTACAGCGGGACAGATATTGGCAATGGATTCACTTCCTTCGTTTGACGATGAATCGGGGGGCACAGCCACAATGGACAATATGGATTATCATCCGTCTGTGAACAAAATTGTATTAATTGCCCTATCCTCCGCTCGGAGTTCGTTTGCGATATCTGTCGTGCCCAAGGTGAACGTTCTTCATCGATGGGCGGGGCCTGCGTTGGATAGAATTGATCCATCAATTGAGATACCGAAGGTTGAGGAAGAGGATGACAAATCGTCTATAGCGTCCTCTAACTACGCTTCAAGTTATGCCACCTCCTACGCATCAACCAACTATGCGTCAAGTTATGCCACTTCCTACGCATCAAGTTATGCCACCTCTTACGCATCGACCAACTATGCGTCGACATATATCTCGACATCGACCTACCAAACCACGGAGAATAGAAAGAAAGAAGTGCAAAACAAGGGGCCCGAGTTGCCGTTTCTGCCTATTTTGTCATGGGGTTGGGCTCTCGTTTCAGGAGGTGGGCACGCTGTTTCGCCTATTCTAGCTCGGGCATGGGGATGCTCTCTTCAATTCTTACGTGCTAGTTTCCCCCCACGGGATGAGAATGATGATGGCGACGACGGGGTGATTCATAACCCTGCGTTTGGATTACACGATGAATTTGATGCCTCTTCTCCAGTGGTGGCATTGAATTGGCTCGGGAAACGTTCTCTTGTCTATCTGACGATGACGAATGAATTCACCCTTATCGATACTGTGATCATGACTATGCAGGAGCGACTTGACTTTTCGGGGATGAAGTTGGTCTATGCCGAGTTTGCCCTGAGTAGCTCAAATTCACAGCTTTCAGGAGCCGCTGCTCGCACCACTTTCATGAATAGCATTCGATCTAATGACAATCGTCTGCTTATACTTTGTCAAGAGGGAATCAAGCAGATTACCGTCATGGGAATGAGAGAGCAGATCAAGTCGTTGGAAGATGGTGGCCAGTGGCTTGAAGCGTTGGCACTAGCGTTGGATCACTACGAAAGTAGTATTTCCAGCCAAGAGGACAGGAGACGCAGTCCTACGTCCATGCGGCATGCAGGTACAATGACTTCATCGTCACTAACCGAAGATGAAATCTGGATGGCGGAGTTACTCATGCGCTACTTGACCTTGGCAATAGACAACGCACCAGAATCATCGCAGTTGGAGATATCATATGCTAGCAGCAAGGCTTCTAGTCAAATGAACTTTGCACAGAGTCATTTTGAGATGCTGTCGGGAGTTTGCATTGAGTTTAGTGTCGTCACGAGACGGCTAGATTTGCTCTTCGGTCCTATCTTCCGCTGCTTTTATGAAGCACGCTTTATCAACGTGTTTCTTGACGTAATGGAAACATATGTTTTGAATGACAAGCTGACCTATATTGCACCTGAGGCCATGGTGATGTTTGTAGCTCATTGTAGAGATATGAAGGAGCTATCAATGGTTGAGCGGTGCTTGCTGCATATGGACTGCAGCTTAATGGATTTCGATTCTATCTTGACGCTGTTGAAGAAGAATTCACTTTACACGGGTTTGCTCCATGTCTATTCGAGTGGATTAGATGACTACGTGTCTCCGCTAGAAATCCTATTTGATGCAATTTTTGAGTCAGTAGACGAGTCAGAAGGTATTCACGCAGAACGAAGAAGTGATGGTGCTCCAAAGAGCAAGTTTGAACAGTATGGCTACAAAGCGCTGTAAGTATCTTTTCATTGCACACCTGCTCTTGTCATTTCCAAGACTCGCCATCTCATACCTTTGCAGCCTCTATTTGAAGTACTGTTTCGAAGGAAAATCGTTTCCGAAGGGAAGCGCGTTAGCACCAGAGGAGCGTGTGCAAACACTGCGCCAAGAATTGTTTACATTCCTTCTCACTGAAATTGCCAGTCCGCCTCGCCCGAGTGCCAACATGCCACATCGACCAGTCTCTCGTGGTGTTCGATCTCTACCCTATCCATACCTCCGCGTATTAATATTAATCGACGCCAAAGCATTCCTTGATTGTCTCGCGATTGTGCTCGATGACCCAGCGGCACAGTTCTTGGAAAATGCTCGTGAAAGTCACTTGGCAGTAGATTACGCACCAGACATGTTGCTTGAGAGGGAGCACTCGGATGAAAGTGGCCTGGAAATAAGTGGCCTCAACAATGGCAAACTCCCCAACAGACAGCGCATTGTTGATACGCTATCATCCATCATCATGGCGGACTTGTCATCTGAAATCACGTCGTCCTTTCGCCACTCGGACTCCAAAAAGCAATTTATGCTCCTGTCTATCAAGGCAAAGGATGCCTTCTTGGACTTTCTACCCAAGTACTTGAAGCTTGGTGTGGTGCAGACCTCAACCAGTCTTACTACTGAGATTTTCAAACGCATGTGCAGTAAAAGTGGATCATCGGAGTCTGAAATTGTTTCGTTGTTACAGGCACTGCCTCGATCGTCTTATGAGTTGGATGAGGTGCTGCGTACTATTGAACAGGCGAAATCGACCAGGGGATCACTTTTCCTTCACAAGGTGGGGGTTTCCATGACGCTAGATCGTCCAGATATGTCTGATAAGTGCCAGCACCACTTTAATCGCTCCATCGATTGTTATCTTATCGACAAGGACGAAGAATTTCGTAAGGGCGTCTTTGCTTATGCAATGAAAGAGTGTTCCAGCGGCAACAGCAACGAAGCGTCGAGCTCCAGCAGATATTTTCGGGGCATCGTTCTTCGAAGGCTTCCAGAATTAATCAAGTTGGATGCCGATCATGCAGCTCAGCTCGTCGGAGAAATGTTTGTAGGGAAACTCAACATGATAATTTCATCTCTCGAGAAAATGGACTCTGGCAGAGTGGCATACTCGTTCCTCGACGCAGTAATATCCGACAAGTTGAACAAAATGGACACAGTGGCCTCTCAGGAGCTGCTAGCAAACTTGACGAGTAATCATCACCACAAATACCTTACACTGATGGCAAATTTCCAGCCTGACCGAGTGTATCAGTACCTATCAACCAATCAAAGCTATCGATTGAAAGATGCGTTGGAACTCTGTCAAAAGCGGAAGATTGCTGATGCTAGCGCCTACTTGCTCGAACGAATGGGGGATGTGTCGGGAGCACTTCAATTAATGCTTCAAACGCTCGACACGCGATTGGTAACTCTTCGGAATATCTTTTTGGAGAACGATGCCAAGTGCCAGTCTTTTGGGTCACGACGGGCTTTCAACACCAAGTTGAGCACCCTTCAAAATGAAGTGACTGAAAAAGAGAAGAACAGTCTGAAGCAAATCCTCTCCGCTGTGCTGGATCTATGTGAACGAAATAAAAATGATCACGTCACTTTGGAAAACGAACGAGGCCCACTCTTGTGGTTTCATGTACTCGATCGACTTGTCAATGCCAAAAGCATGCTTAGAGATCCCAAAGATTCTTCTCAGCACCTCTCCGCTTCAATATCCACCATGTTGAGCGAATTACTACTCATGACCATGCAGAGAATGATGCCAAATGTTTCACTCTACGATCTATTGCACAAAATCACAAAAGATCACGCCCAAAGTGACCTTGGAGAATTTCGGGAGATGCTCGTGAGTATGCTCAAGACATACAGTTCTGAACTGGACGTTTGCTCTAATGCGGTTGACGTCATGTATCACGATATTAGTCACATGTCAATGGAGAAGAAGAGGCTCAAGGTGCAAGGAAGTTTGGTGCAAGAGTGTCCCAAACGCATGACGAATCATGCCGTCGTTACCGTCACTCCAAGCGGTAAGTGGGAGGCGGTCAATCAAGGTAATGCTCTCGGTACTCAATCAGGCAGTCGAAGGATGTCCGCTCGCCATGCTGCATCCGTACTTAAGAATCGACGCAGGAAGCATTCATCGGCAGTGAAGCGAGGGATTGGAGGAGGAAGTGGTGGCAACGGAGGAAAGCTAAGCTTAATGACGGCTTTTGAGGGTGAATCATCCATGATGGATTCCGACCATCATTTGGTGGGATGCTTATCGGATGCTCAACACGTGGGTGGATTTTATTGAGAGAACGAGATGGGCATCCAAATAGTAATGTAATATGAATATAACTAAGTAACGAATCACTATCCCCCCAATATTATCATGCTGCATTGTGTGAAACAAACGCTAGCATCGCACAATGAACCACCTTTCAATATGGTACCTCCCCCTTCAATAACATACACATATTATTCCACTTAGCTACTCCCCGCCGCAGTCATCTCAGTGTTATTACGAAGCTCATCCTCTTCCCCCGAGAAATTATTGCTAATATTGAAAATCCTACGGATCTCTTCTGCTGATTTTCCCTGTAAATTTGGAACGGGGGGGATTCGAAAAGAATAGATTGCAAACAGAAGAAGATGACAATAGAGTGAGAAATGATATTGATACAACGACAATGATATCAATGATCCAATGCCCTTGAAGTCACTCACCTTGATCAACACACTAACAGCCAAACAAGTCAAATCCAACAGCGCCTTGATATCCATAAAATTGGCCGCAGTCACCAATTCAAACAACATGATTTGATCGACGTCGACAAAGTCGGCGTACCACTCTTGTACGATTTCTTCGATGCGGGTTGATTTGAGTGGTGTTGTGATTGGTGTCACTGTGATGTAGAGTGTGATGGTGTGGATGATATGGTTGATATGAGATACATGATAGTACATATATTATATACGTCACGAGCAAACCAAAAGATACTCACTCGGCTCCTGACTAAAATGAGTACAATACTCAATCACCTTGGCCAACACTTGCGTTCGAACATTCGGCAATGGAATTTCAATTGCCTCCTCGTCGTCATCGTCGTGGGCATCGTCGTCATCTCCGCCGAGGGTGGTGACGACGAGATTGGATAATTTGGCAATTTCGATTGGTACGTCGAAGGTGTCCCCTTCTTTGCTCACCTGAAATATGTTGAATATATGTTTAATTTTGATGAAGGTAGGCAGATTAAGTGAGTTCATGTTAGCAGTCATCGGGCGGGCTATATATTTATCATAATATGTATTCAATATTGCAAAGATGCCGAACATATTCGGCCCCTCTTCGTGGAGGTGCACACGACAACATGTGACGACGAGGCCAATCAACCGCCCCCAAGCACATTGAAGACAACATTTCTAAATGCAGCAGAAGCACTTACCAGCTTGACTATTCCGCTTTCATCGCCGTCCATCTTTGCAATTTATGTTGTAATTCTGAGAGCAACCACTGCTTGTTTTGTGCCGACGAATTTGAGATTGGAGGAGCCTTCATTCGGGAGATTGAGTCGAGTCAATTGAGTCTCAAAGGAGTGCCGTCCGCCATCTACATT
This sequence comes from Skeletonema costatum, assembly GCA_018806925.1. Lineage (NCBI taxonomy): Eukaryota > Bacillariophyta > Thalassiosirophyceae > Thalassiosirales > Thalassiosiraceae > Skeletonema > Skeletonema costatum. Next base: position 158,642 of record JAHBBA010000452.1, on the reverse strand, counting down.
CTTGAAGACAATGAAAAATGAGATGCGATGTCTTCCGGCTCCTCCATCGCCTCAGCATCCATCTACTTCTCGCTCCCGGCCGGCTCGCTCCTTACAACAATCTCTCGGTCATTCGCATGCGGAAGCTCTTGAGTGAAGGTCCTATCGTCGTTCAAGACGGGGCAGTTACTTGCTGCAATTTTTGAGTGAAAGGTGTGGAAGGCTCGATCACATAGAGCAGAGCCGCATTTATATACTATCATCGGCCATCAAAGCGTACTAAATTATTACAATTAACGAGTTCTTTGAGTACAAACTCTATCGTTAGAGAGGGTACAGGCCAATTTGCTGCTTTTTAATCATCGGCCACTAAAGCAGCCAAATTCTACAATATTATCATCATGGACCACGCAGACGACTACAACGGAAACGGTATTGTATTTTCGTCTACACGGGTGGACGAGTTCCACGGCATCTCAGAGCACACATCACTCATGTCATCATCGATAAATCCGTCAGCGTGATTGACCAGTATGCATTCCAGGATTGTCGACGGTTGCGTAATGTGGATATGGTGGAATTTGGTGATGTGCTCGAAAGAATTGAGCATATGGCATTCGATAATTGCAACTCACTGATACGGATCGCCATGCCGTTGGATTGTACGATTGACGTCAATGCATTTTATGAATGCCCAATGCTAATAGCAATCGACGTTGTAGGGGTGATCCGCAAATCAATTTCCTCGTTGCACATGGAGTGCTGGAGACATGAAATGAATTTGGCAATCAATTGGATCAATAAAGAACTTACACTTAGCTCTGCTTCAACTGAAGAAAAGCCCCAAGTAATAGAGCAATGGATTCAAACTGTCCTACGACGAATGGAAGACTACAGGACTAGGCATTACATTGTAGTGAAAGAGGCCATGACGCTACTTGAACTCGCTCTATGGAAAGCAAAGCTTGATGGAAGCCGAAAGGACGACTCCCTCAAGGAGCCAAAAACAAAGAGAGCCAAGATTGATAGCTCTAGAAAAGAACGACGTGTTACATGTGGTGCAAATATCATAATCAAGAATGTCCTCCCTTTGTTCAATTCGAAGAATAAGAAAGTGATAGTCACAGTTAGTTCTTCATTTTACACAACTTCAATACTACTAAGTACTACTGAAACATTTCCTGTTCTTCCCAGCAATGATGAGTGCCATAGAATTGATAAAAGATTTCTTGTCCACACTCATAACAAAAGTGAGTGGCACACGTCGGGCGTGTCATATGAAAGCATCCACTAATACGCTCCACCCCAACCACAGTTGGGACAATTTTGACCATTTTCCAACAACCAAGAGAGAACTACCACATCTGCATGTGCACGTACCCCCGAGAGTAATTGTAGATCCATGGATACATCTTTTCACACATTTGCTTCATCTCATCGCTTCAACAAAGCCAACATCGTCGTTGCCATCTTCGAGGCAGATTGTTGGTGGAGGCTACAACACAAATTGAATTGGCTCTGTGGAGTGCCAAGCTAGAAGAGGGGAATGTTTCAGGAGTAGATGAAGAGCAAAGGGCAGAATGTCGTCTCAACTGTGGGTCCGCATCCATTATTATAATTCCAAATGTGCTGGCCTTTCTTGTAATGCCTAGTTAAAATGAATGACTCCACTCTTTTTCTAGGCATTGGTGCTATGTGGGGGAGGAGTGCAATCTCTGATAATTTTTGATGCAGCATCATATTACAATAACTTAATCGACTCCATAGCGACAATGACCCTGCAAACAATTACAATTCAACATCTCTTCACCCCCATCCAATTAGTACTCCGCAACTCAACCAAGAATGAAATTGGAACAATTTCCAGGGAAATAATACTTCACCACTTTCTCAAACCTCTTCTTCTGAGACTCGCACACAGTGGGTAGAGCGGGTTCATCAACCAGACCAAGAGTTTGAAGATGCTTCAAACGAAGATAATCCAAGATCTTGCCAAAACAGTAGGGGCTATACTCGATGAGAGTGGCAGTGTCCTGACTTGCTTCCTCGAGCTGCTTGATCTCTTTCAACAAAAGGCAAATGGTTCCTGTACGCTTCACTCCAATCATCTTCAATCCGTCTTTGTCCAACGCAAGGAGCTCCGATCCCTTGATTTCATTCTCCCAGAAGAGAGTGGCAACGTCGTCGGGAACATCCTTCACACTCTTCACCCAATTAGTGACATCATCTGGAGTCCAATCCTTGACGCGGGGGCTTGCAGATCCTTGCTCTGTCCACTTTGAGTTATCAAACTGCTGTGCCAGAACGGAGTCTTCAGAGAGTAGCAACGTAGCACGTGATGTGGCCATCATTGTGCCGCTGACATTGAGCATGACAACACTATTGGGATCTCCGCTTCCGAATGACTCGATGAATTGCTCTTCATCCTTGAAACTTTCTTCGAGGGAGAGCACTTTTGTCTCAAGCTCTTGAAGCGTGGTCCACTTCTCGTTGATGGCATCATTGACCTCCTTTGAGAACGTATCGACAGCTGCAATTTTCTCCACGGAATTGGAAGAGATTAGCTGTTTCTTTCTTGGATCTTGAAGAGAAGTTGGATTGTCGGTTACCTGAAAGACTTCCATCTCCTTGATATCGTAGTAGCTGCGACCTCCGGTGAGCTGCTCGGATGGACCACACTCGTATGTGTGTCCGATATTCAGGGATAATGATGAACCATTCACTTGAAGGTCATTCCCACCTCCAAATATGGGGCCATATGAGGGACTATTATAGATGGCACGATGATCACTTGCATTCTTGAGCTTCATTTTGCAGGGAACTAGTCCAAATCCCGACAACGCAAAGAGGAAGGCTTTGTTTGCAAAGACATAGCAGCTGTTGCTCTTCCAAGCAGTGTTTGTGTATCCTCCAATCACACCACCTTCAGTTGTCTCAATGATCACAACTGTCGGCCCTTTGTTATCGCATTTGGAATGAAAGTCCTGACCTGTTAGACCATCCCTCGACGAGCGATAGAGGAGTCCCAGTTCCCCACCAGATCCATCCTCTTCTAGCCAATTGTGGAGAATCGTCGCATCGGATTGTTGAGTGATGATGTTGCTGTCGATTTGCGGATCAACATCAACAGTCAGACCGAAAAGGTTCATTTGATGCGAAAGTATGTGCTGAAGCTCATCATCCACCGTCGGGGGCATGGGTGGCTCGTCTTCGGAGGAGATGGCCAACTCATTCATGTAGTCCACGATGGCCTGGAAGCAGTCACTGTTCACATCCAAAAAGAGACGCCCACTGCTATCTCTGACCAGCTTCTTATCCCAACGGCCGCTGAACATCGCCTCCAATCTTGAACCCTGTAGCTGCGTCAACGTTCCACGCTTCACGGCGATAACTGTGCCTCCTGCATTGATTTCGAGGAAGTCATCATCAGACACGTCGACGTTACCATTGGCTGAAGCAGTTTTATGCTTCTCTTCGTTGAGCTTGCTGAGGCGATCGAGCAGCTGCTTTTCTTTCTCTTCGAGTTGGTTGATTTGGGTGGCACGGTCGCGATCAATTTTATCAAGGGTAGTCTTGAGTCGTTTGTTCGTCTGATCAAGATCGTCCAACTTGTCGATGCGCTTCCTCGTCACACCGGAAGCTGCCACAGGAGCAGGAGCAGGAGCAGGAGCAGGCTGAGCCGCCTTCTTATTAGTCCTCCTGGACATTGTTGAAGCGTTTGATGAAACTAAATTGTGTTGCTGTGTTGCTTGCGGGTGGAAGTGTGTGAAAATTTGATAGGAACTGTGAAAATTTGACATCAAATCATTCGTGGCGTTCTTGGATAGAGGAAACATGTGGGCAACTGAATTGAACTCTTTATTTTGATGTGACGTTCTTCGGTAGAGGAAAACGAAAGAGAATTAATTGAGTTCAATTCAGTCAGGCCATTACAAAGCTCCTTGTAAACGAAGGAGGCTCTCGACTCCAGCTTGTTGAAGTTGAAAGTGTTAAAAAGAGGACGAACTAATGTGCAGCGATCATACCCGATGCAGGAAGTCAAGAAGTTGTTTGACTGAGGGTGAAAAATACTATGTAACTTACTAATTATCGTGCCACGGATGATCAACGACCTACATCACATTGGATAGCGACAAATTTTGGAAGTTCAATGTGCTTACAGCCTTCATCATCATAGAGTTCTTCACGAAGTCAAACAATTTATTGTTCTTCTCCAACTCTCTAATCGTTGCAATGTCTTTTTTGACCACATCTTCATCTTGGTGTAGTAAGATGACACTGCCGACACTCGTAACAAGATCCACGGTATGCTCTACATGAGAACCTGTTGCTACTCCAGTTTCCAGGTAAACAAAAGACTCCAACTTTTTGATCACGTCGTATCCGGGCGTGGCTACAACTTCACCCTCAGCATATGACACAAGAATTACTTCCTGTCCAAACGCTTTCGCAGGACTGGGAGGGATCTGCGGAAGAACAGAGAAAGCCTTCTTATCGAGGTACGCGTCGACAGATGCCTCGACCTGAGAGTAGCCTCCTGTCAATGCCTGTGCAAGTTGCTGCCAATTTCCATCGCCGCCCTGAGCTCGGCAATTCATCTCTACTAGACATGGTCCGCTTGCTGTGAGGATTATCTCAGCATGACTCGGTCCATTCTGCATTTTAAGGGCGTCAAGCGTACGATTGCAATAGTTGATGAGCAACTTCGCCTCTTGAGTTGAAGTGTCGATAGGCACCATTCCAAAATAGACAAAGGCAGCTCCATTTGCTGCTCTTTTGTCGTAGACCCAAACAGCGCACGTCTTGTGCTCTCCATCTCTCGATACGGTGTCGACAACATACTCCTTTCCCCTCAGGAATTCCTGGCAGAGCACCTCCGTGTTGAACCCGCCGTTGACGGCTTCAATCTCAAACAACGCATGGAAGTGTTCCTTTGCTTCTTCATAGTTGTGACAAAGCTTGACACCATCCGACCCTGCACTATCAGTCGGTTTCAACACAACAGGATATGTTTCGTTCTTGAGAAAACTCTCAACGGTGTCATTCCATTCCGTTCCAGCTGCTTGGCGCACAGATCGCATTCCGGCAGCTTTAAGCAGCTCTTGTTGCACCTTCTTGTCACGACGATTGGCAAACACTCCCTGTGCTCCATTAGTGCGTACAAGCAATCTCTCAGAAAGCACATCGGCAGCATCGACACCTGCCTCTCCACCGGCAATACAAGCTACGATTCGGAGTGTACCAGCAGCCTTGTATAATTGTCGTGTTGTCTCACCAACATCATCGGCCTCGTCGACTTCGGCGAAGTAGTTCATCTTTCCACATGATAATGGCACATGCTTTTTCATCTCTTCCGAAAATCCCCGTGTCCACAAAACTATCACTTTGTACCCTCGAGATTGTACCTCTTTGACAATCAAACAACCAGTAGAGTATGGATCTGTCACAACAACAACCTCCCTCGAGGCGTCTACGGTAGTCATTCTCTTTCGTAGTCCAAGACCCATACGCAATTCTGGACGATCCTGCGACATGATTCGGAGCAATCCAGGTCTATCCAAAGTTGACGACCTCTTATGATGCGATTTCTTCCCCGATGGCAACGAGCCCAATCCGAAGGTATTAACATTTGGACGTGCCAATGATTCTCCCTTTGTCTCGTACACGAATAATCCATTAATCTCTTCAAGATAACGAATGAAGTCGACATCTTTCTTGAGGACATCTTTATCACTATTCATCAATACACAACAACCGGGAGATGTGATCAGATCAATCGTATACTCTACCTCCGAACCAATGGATACAGCGGGAGACAACCAAACAAAGGATGGCAACTTCTTGATAACATCAAATCCAGGCATGCTCTTCACTTTCCCCTTGGAATAGCTCACCAAATTGATTTCCAGTCCATGAGCCTTCAATGGTGAGGGCGGCACATCCGGGACTTTATGGAATTCTTCTTCATCCAAATAGGCATTGGCCGTAACGTCCACTTGGCAGTATGATCCTGTTAACGCACGTGCCAATGGGGTCCAATTTCCATCTCCACCATGAGCACGACAATTCATTTCTACAAGACAGGGTCCATCGTTGGTAATGATGATCTCACCGTGGGATGGCCCATGTCTCATCCCCAAAGCATCCAACACTCCTCTAGTGTATGGGATCAATACCTTTGCCTCATCACTGGTAGGATCAATGGGGAGCATACCAAAGTAGACGAATTGAGATCCGTTGCGAGGACGTTTATCATATACCCACACCATCATGGTTTTGTGCACTCCATTTCGAGAGACATGGTCCACAACATACTCTTTCCCCTGAAGAAATTCCTGACACAACACTTGTGTATTATACCCCCCATTCACAGCCTCCACAGTCAACAAATGATGAAAATGTTCCTTCGCCTGCTCAAACGAATGACACAACTTGACCCCATCACTTCCAGCCGAGTCAGTCGGCTTCAACACCACCGGAAACTGCTCACTCCTCAAAAATTCTTCCACATCTTCAAACTTTTCACCACATGCCTGCCTCACTGCACGTAAGCCGGCATCACGGACTAAATCCTGTTGGACACGTTTATCCCTCCTATTGGCAAAGTCCCCCTTGGTCCCGTTGGAGAGCACACCCAATTTTTCACTTAGTAAATCGGCCATGTCGACACCGGCCTCTCCACCGGCGATGCACCCTACAATTGTGTAATAGCCGTCATCTTTACCAATCTTACGTGCCGCACGATCCTTGGCTTGATCGACTGCACGTACTAGATCGTCTAGACTCCAATGTAGTTCATCTTGAACTTGATCGACGTAAGTTAAATCACGACAAGAGACGGGAACATGTGTCTTCATTTCATCTGAGAAGCCCTTTGTCCAGATGGCCATGATTTGATATCCCCGCTTGGTGATCTCCTGGGCGACCATGCAGCCGGTGGAGTAGGGATCGACTATTAGGATGAGTTGTTGGGAGGGGTTGAGAAGGTTCGTCATGGTGGATGAATTGTTCTGTGCTGTAGATGGTTCTTTCAATTTGCGAAGTGGACGGCTATCTGCTTGCTGCTTATATTAGCTGCTTATCATCAAAGAATCAATAGAATCCTTTGCTCTGTAGCGTTAAATTGTGTGAGTATTCCGTGCTGGTCTCGTCAAGATCTGTTCTTCAACGGGTTCCCAAAAATCATGAATGGCTCTGGTGCCGGCATGCCTGCCTCGATCGAGTACGTGGTCGTGCTTTTGATGGTCGGAGTTGGCCTTGAAAAATGCATTTTTGGCCGGTTACAATTAATAGTTTGGCCGGCAAAACACACGTTCAGGGTACCCTATGTATGTAAGTCCCATTTAGGGTCGATAGTTGGTCGACACTTGGTCGACACTTACAATACTTGGTCGATAGAACAAGTATCGACCGTCGACAGTTGGTCGATAGTTGACAAAAGAGAGGTCGATAGTTAGTCGATAGTTGGTCGATAGTTCTTCTCACTCTTAGCTTCATCAGTGGACACAATGTATTACACCGCAACACACAATCATACATACTTCTCTTCGAAGTGACACACATAAGTAGGTATTCGCCAAAGCATGTTCTTGTTGCATCTCTTGCTAGCATCACCCAACCTGCACAGCCATGAAGCAGTCAGCATTCAGCAATAATAAAGTAATCAGTCTCGGACCATGGACAAGAAGATAATCAGTATTAATACATATGTTTGCTATCTTCAACAACAGAGAGCCTCGGCAAGATGCACCGATTGTATTGAGCAGCATTCTCCACACAAGCAGCGCCTCAAGAGGAAGCAGTCAACGATGATTTGACATAGGCATCTCTTAAAGCGTTGAAATAATGAGTTGAAAGCCTATAGCAACATCCAAGATGGGCCCAAAGAACAAAATATATGAACCATGATGGTATGGAAGACCGGGACAGACCGACGAACCTTAAGTAATCCTAGTCAAGGACGATGAAATGTTCCATCATGTGGTGTTGGCTAATGACGATGAAGAATCTGTTGCTGATAATGAAACTCCCTTGTGCGTTTCCGCCCGCTCTAATTTGGGTGCTCGACTTGACGAAAATGCTCGAACTACTCGTCAAGTAGAGCTCGTGATGCCATCAGTGCGTCTCGCCGTAGTCTCGGGTGCCGTTTCATCTGCACATTCCTTCGCCACCAGTAGCAGCACTCCTGCCAATAGCAACAATAGAGAAGGACGAGGGAATCGTCGGCGGAACGCAGATGTTATTTTGCAGGACGTTTGGAGGAGCCCGTGGGAGAAGTCATCGGGTATGTTAGGGGCCTTACAATATGTAGTGTGTCATCGCCAAAAAGTGTCTTTAATTCAATAAGAAGTGGAAAAGAGCATCCGCTACATCACCCGTAATGTCTGCGGAAAGATTGGGCGGTCGACACTTAGTCGATAGTTGGTCGATAGTTACAAGTATCGACCGTCGATAGTTGGTCGATACTTGTCGACATTTTGGTCGACAGATGGTCGATAGATGGTCGATAGATGGTCGATACTTTTTAAGACACTAGTACAGTAACTTACGTACGACGTGTGTGTTGCGGCCAAAATCTTTTGAATTTTCAATCGGCCAGCTGCCTTTTGTTTCACGGACAGGATGGTTGTGCTCGTCTCACCGTACCTGATGCCTTCAAAATGACTACTCCTAACTTACAATGCAGACTGGTTGTGTAGCGGTAGTAACAAAGATATATTTAGACTCACTTCTCAACATTGCGGACCGGTGCTTCTGCTTCTCTTCACATGAAAAGATTATTATTATGTAGTGGGAAAGGATGCAAACCATGGCATAGAGCCTGTTGCGTTCGCGGTGAAGCGGAAGGTCATTATCACTCTGCGAGGAAGTGCATTAGGGCCATGAAATGGTCATAATATCACAATCGGCAAAATGCACCAGCACTCCACATCTGTAGCCGACTTGCTCCATAACAAAGATATGATTATTCATCGAGGGACTATGTGAAGAGTAAGATATCACTCTAGAGATAGTCATGAACCTAATTCTAATTTATTATGCATATGCATGGTCTCCAATTGATCATTTCAGTTGAAGAAATGGAAGGACATTCTTGACCACAATATTTGCTCCACAAGTCATGCGTCTCTCTTGTCTTGCACTATCGCTATCGACATCAATCCTTGCCCTCTTTTGGTTTGGCCTCGAGAGAAGACTTGCTATCATGATTTGTCTCAACGATGAGATTGTCTCTCCATAAAGACAGTTCCAGAATTGTAGCGATTCCAAGGAGCTGTTGTGCTCCTTCGTAAAGTGTTCCACTCGAGTACGGAATCTTACAATCCATTGCCGCACAGCCACGGTCTTATTTCCATCGGCAGGTACAGCCGAAGAACTTGATCGATCAGATCAATCTCATACTTCATCACGTCTTTCCACACCTGTAAGCTGAAATGAGAGATCGTATTGTGTACTTCCCCAACAAGCTCCACGCTTGCCATATTTGTACAACCTTTGAAGATATTATCGCTAATAAGGTCTTCTCTCAATGGCATGGGCAACACGTCTTAGAGAGTAGCAATTCAGGAGTGCAGACTCATCCATTTGCTCGAGTCCCTCACCAAACTCTACGTCGGTCATGTTGATGCAGAATTGAAAGGCGTGACTATCCACAATCTTGACTGATGGGAGCTTGAGTCCTCGCAATGATCCACACCGTGTGAAGGCGCCCACTCCAATGCGTTCAAGCTTCTCACTACCGAACTCTACATCCTTCAATCGCCTGCATCTATAGAATGCCCCCTCGTCAATCAAACGTACACCTGTGGCACCAGATTGTGACGCGGGCAGCGGCAAGCTTCGTGCTTCATGGCTGTAACTTGAAACTAGAAAACAAGAGATAGGAGAGGCTGGTAGGTATCTATGTATGGAAGTGGGTAGGTGTTAGCTACTTACTCGGATGTGGACAGATGAAACTTGTTACTGTTGTATTAGCTGCATTTATTCTGTATTATGAGTTCCCTCAGGGCCAGGGCGGTAGTACCCCTTTTGTGTCAATGTGTCTAGAGTTGGTTGCTCCAAGTTGGTCCTGATTCTGTTTTCGAAGTCAATGAGGCTTTCTGGAACGTTGAAATCTCGCTCCAAGTCAAGTGGCTTTGTCAGAAAGAGCCCTTTGCGGGTTCGTACCCTAGACAGGACGACGTAAACCCAATTAGCACATCTATAGTCCCACTCACTGACAATAAGTGTATCCTTGGACATACCCTGCAGCTTATGTCCGGTCGTTGCCACGTTGGAGTTGACGGGGATTTGGGTCACTGTGGCGTTTCCAACTTTGAAGTTGTTCTCGGTGGTTAGCCCTTTGACAATGTTGAAAGTGATGGTAGCGGTGAACTTCTGGGGGGCAAGCCTGAATCGTTTCGCTTTCCCTTTGGGTGGTTCTGGGAAGTGTTCAAATTCCACCCAGGCAACGTCATCTATAGAGGCTGTCCAGACTTTCTTACCTTCCCAATTCTTCCATCGACGTCTTTTTCCTTTCTTGAGTTTGACCTTGATGCATTTGCAAAGTGTTCCATTGCCCCGACCTTTGCTGAGGTCGTCATTTGTTATGCACATGTGGTGTGATCCGTGATATAATCGTAGGACGGGGTCTAGTTTTGCACCCTTGGTTTTGAAGTCAGTCGATTTGATGTCATTGTCGCCCAGTTCTGTTGTGATGATGTCGTGCAGAGCTTGAGAGATTTTCCTTTTCTTTCCGTTCTTTGTGTTCCGCTTTCGTTTTTTACTCTTTCCTCCTTTGCTTTCTCCTGTGCTAGCTTCTTTTTTGTTTGAGGAGGTAAATGAAGCTTCTATCATGAGGGTGTGGCCCGGGGGATCTTCGTCGCTGTCTACGTCAGGATGAGTGCTGAGGATGTGTTGTTGGAAGTGTCCTGCAGTTACACCATTTCGCTGCTTATTGGTGCCACATGCGTAGGATATATTGGGATCATCACTGGGCGGGACGATGCCGTTTTTTGGATTGATAACGCGCTTGTTGATTTCCTCCCTGTCAGCTAAGGTGTCTTCGCCCATTCTCATCCGCTCTAGTATCCTTCCGTATTCTGGATCGTCTTTGAACCTGTGACTGTTGTTGAGGAAGATTGCGCAGTTGAGCGCCTGCTCCCATGCTGTTGCACTGGCCGACCCCGAATATAGTACCTCCCCCTCGCTGCAGATAGGTTTGAGTTGGTGGAAGTCGCCTGAGAATACGATTGATATACCTCCAAAGATTTTTCTACGGCCAGTTAGTTTCTGGAGCTGCTGATCGAGCTTTTGCATATCACTTGTTTTGAAGAACGATATTTCATCAATGATGAGGATTTTCACATCCTCACGCCAAATCTGTCTCATGTTATCATCCAACCGTGATTTGTTGAGGTGCGCTGCGCCGTGTATGGTGCTCCCCCCAAACAGCGCCGCTGACGACCCAATCGTGGAGGTAAAGTAGAAGGTGTAGTCATTGAAGGCTACAGCAACAGCCATGCAGAACTTGTGAGCGAATTCCTGGGCAGCATCAAGGGATGTACTCTTTCCGCATCCTGCACCTCCCGTTAGCAGCATCAGTAGCTGGTCAAGCCCTCCTCTGTCCTCTAGTTCCCTTTTCAAGTCATTTCTCACGGCAAGATCTTCATCACTGAGTCCCAGCGTGGCGCCCAGAATGCCCCCTAGTCTTGAGTTTGCGTCCCCTCCTTCATTTATCAACTGGATGAGAAATGTGCAAGAGATGATCTGGTAAGCAACGAATTGTTTGTCATCCAGGTATCTCCCGCTCTCATTCGCTACTTGTTGCAACGTGGGGATAGAATTTGTTGCGTTCTTCTCTTTACTGCTGGCGGCATGCACAACAGCTTCATCCCAAAGCCTATCAAAGTTAGCTGCAATCTCATCGTCCGTCATGGTAAGAGTAGTATCATCCCTATCTGTGTCCCACCATGGCCTGTTCATGTTCGTGCTCTCTTGCCGATTTCTTCCGCCGACTAATGTCCCCTGTATGAAAGTTAGCAGTTGCCCATATCTTGTCGAAGGCGAGTTGGAAGCAGGCGAATTTCGTCGTGTGGTTGTTGTTGTATTTTCGGTCGTGGAGGAGGTGTCACCAGCGTTATCTGACGTATCAATCAGAGTTTCTCCCGGCGCAACAATGGGCTGCACAAGTTTTGTTGCATTCACATTGGCTCTGTCTATCAGTGTCTTGTGAGATCGTTTTGCATTTTGAGCTAATGGTTCCAGTATACCATTGTGAGTGTCATCATCGTCATCATCGTCATCAATGCAATACTCGCTGAAGTCAGCATCAAATCTGACCTCGTCGTCAATATGAGCTCTCGTCCTTTCTCCTGTGCTTTCGGGTCTTTTGGTGCCTAGTGCGAGGGGATCGGGTGGGCGTTTCATTTTGGATTTGACTGTTTTGCGAGTCTGAATGTTTTCCAAGATCTTCTTTCCATATTCCCACATGCACTCGGCAGGTGTTTCGTCCTGGCTGTCAAGCTTTGCATCGTAACATTTAGTTCCGCCTACGGCCATGAACTTTTCCCAGTGACTACCATTGAATTTTAGATCATCCACGGCAGTGATGGGAAAGAACATCATGAGAGCCTGTTTTGCGTAGTTCTCGCGATACCTTGCTGTGTTAAAACTGGGACTACTGTTCCCTATCTCAAGCAGCTCCACATCGCAGAGCCTACCATTTCGCATCATGATTGTTGGGATGTCGGGGAACTTGCGCTTTGTCAAAAAGGCATAGCGTTTGCCTGGATGGCCGTCCTGGAACTCGAATTGGATACTGGACTCTTCTTCATCATTGTCATCGCAGTCTGCATTGCCGGATATTTCCAAATCCTGTTCTCTGTTGATTCGTTTGAATGTTTTGAACCCCTTCTTGTATTTCATCATGTATTCATAGTAGCAGAGTCGTTGAAGCTCTCGCGGGCGGAACACATAATCGTAAGCAGTGGAGTCCGGCCATCGCTCTATTCTTTTTTCTATTTTGTTGTAGTTCTTTCTGAGAATGAAATTGCATTCTCTTCCTTCAAGATAGTCTTCAAGTTGCGTCACCAGCAGGTTTTCTTCACCATGTGAATACGTGAATCTAGTGCCTCCTTGCGATATGAGTAGATGCGCCATTGTGGGGCTTACGACATTTCGTGAGAGGAGTGCATTGACGCCAGTCATCACTCTTCCAAGACCCTCGGCGTGGCACTCATCCTTATCATCTGCGCCATTGTCATCACAATCTGACTCTGACGCTTGTTCATTTCCATCTTGTTCTTGTTCCTGTTGACTCTTTCTTTGCTGTTCTCTTTCTTCTGCGGCTTGTTGTTGCTGTTGTTGGAGGAGTATCTTTTCTTCTCATGATTCTTCTGCCGAACGATCCATGTACACGGAGCAGGGCCTCTTTGTCTTCAGCTTGAGTATCTTTGGGACTTATATAGTGTGCAGTAGTAAGTGTGGCTCGCATCACCAATTGTTACATTCGTGTTGCACCCAAGTATACTTGACATTGCTATGTTGTGTGCATTCAAGAACTGGCTCCCGATTCCCCGGTTGGGGATTACAGCATATTGTGACTTGAGTTTTGTTTGTACCATCCAAGTAGTTCCAACGCACATTTCTGATCTGCTTGCTTGTCAAGTGATCTTCTTGCTCGTCACGGTCATCTTACCTGCATTGCTTCTTGATGTGCTGTCATTCTGTTGGTGCTGTTCTTCATTATCTAGATTATTGTTTGTAGTGGGTTGCTGCGTTTGGTTCAATGTATCAAGCATTGTGTCATTGTCGTGGATAAAGGTGTGTCAGACGCCATCATAGGTAGCTTTGCCCTGCATTCGCAATCATTCCTAAAGCATGTAGCTCTGTGCCAGTGATCATGTTCGTCCATATCGTAGTGGAGTAGCGTGCTACGAGCCTGTGTTTCTTTGAGCCATGCAATGTCTGCATTATTGGGTCCCATCATCAGTATTTCTGCCTTGAGGGCTTCTGATGGCATGCCCTCCTCTCAAAATCATATGGATGACGTATTGTAATTCGATCTAGCCACACTTTTTGTTCCATGTTTTCTCTCCTGGTGTATTTCTTTTTTTGAGGCTGTATGTGTTTTCTCCTCATCATCATAATCATTATTTTCTCCTTTCATTCCTTGCTGAAGTTCCTCCTCCTCCTCCTTCATTTGCGGATGTGTTGCATTTCGTCCGCCCAGTGGGCTATAGCCATTTCCATACATTGTCTTGGGGAGAATGCTTTGCGACACTCTTTGCAATTCAAAAATTCACCATTGATGATAAGACAGTGATCTTTGTGCCTGGCCTTCCTCAAGAAATTTTTATCTTCACTTTCTTTGAAGAGATCACTCACTGGTTGTGTCCTTAATATTGGCGTTGTCTCCTTTCCGTCGCCCACTTCACACACGTGTGCCACTGTGTAATCAGGGTAGCTGGCACAGATGACACTATCCACATACTGTATAAATATGTCTCTTGCTTTCTTCCTCTCTTCTTCGTCATCACTGAACAATGTTTCACGACAGTCATTGAAGTGTTCTATCCATATTTGCCAATGGGCATGAAGAGTCTTGCGCGCCTGCTCTTCATCTGTACGACTCCAAGCAAGTGGTTTGCCAAGAACTCCTACTCGACCAGTCTTTGTTTTTGTATTCCATCCGATGAGGCACTCAGTCACTATTTGCATCAAGTGCTGGTAGACAAGTGAACACGCACCAGGGTACAAACTGCGATATTTCTTTCGTAGGTCAAAGTGTAATCTGCATTGGTGGATGTGCTCTTTATCGTCCAAGTCTCCTAACGGCGGCAATACCTGTTCCTCTCCAGCATTAACGAACAATCCCACACGTAATGTATTTTCATCACAAGGCGTCGTAGTGACAAATAAGCTAGACTCTCCGAAGTAATCACAAATGGCAAAGTGTCGCCTTCGGTTCTTTTTTGCGGCTTCTGCACTGTGCCCTATAGGTTCGCAGGATGCCTTGATAGTTTTGATGTATTCTGCGGCGGTGCCTTTTGGATCTTGCCCTGTCTGGATGCAAAACATGGCTTGATTGAGGTCATCTATGTCAAGCGTGGATATTTTTTCTGCCAACGTGGTGCCGCAGTTTTGTGATTTGCACTTGATGATTGCCTTGTTGAAGCTGCGAAGCCTGCCGTGCATATGATTCAATATCAATAGAAAATCTGCTCGCATGAACTGTTTCAACGATAGCCTGCTGTACAGCTTGAAGCATTCCAGATAGGATATGCGAGTCCTGCGAGATTGCTTTGGACCGCCCTGGCCGAACGGGAATTGAAGTGGCGTCACATTCTCTATTTCCAACTCCTTGAGGTTGGCATATTCTCCGCCACTGACCAAGAGTGTGGGCATGGTCCGATCTAACATGGAAGATACAAACTTTTGGTTCGTTTCATAGACTCCAGTGTCTTCGTTTGGGTCGTGATTGCTGGCAAAATGGTACGATGCAGCTGCGAATGTTTGCTCAACTTCTGGATTCATCTCATTGTCGGTATTGTTTGCGTTTTCTTTGTCTTCCATAACGACTGGTTGTGGGCACTCTGATGGCCGTGTCACATTTGCGTATGCAGGATGTCCCGACTCTGTTACAAACCAATCCATCAATTGCATCATCTTTGACGTATCAAGTTCCGCGCGTTTTCTCACCAGTTCCTTCTGTTTTGGGGTCATTCGGCCGTTCAATACAACGTATACCATTGGATTTGATCCTATCTTGAGAAAGTGATTCATCACGGAACCTGTATGTGTCAAGTCCATCTCAAAGAAACTGTAATGCCCTTTGATGGATTTGTGAGCCCCGGCAGAGTATGCGAAGAGGTACGCATAAGGACGTATTGGCGCAAGCAATGCACACATTTCTTCTGTGATCTCCTCATTCTTTAGTATGCGTGTTGGCACTTGCCCGATGGCAAATCCATTGGCGATCGCATGTTTTGGGGGGTTGTCACTCCTCTTATTCTTCATCGAGTTGTAGCAGTTGAAGCATGTGCTGTAGTGTACATCACCTGTACTAGCATTGGTTGTCTTTGTCGCTCGCGGAGATAGTAACAACCCCTCTAATCCCTTGACTTCGTACTGCTTGATCAGCTCCGCATGTAGTTCCATGTCGTAAAAAGAGTTATATTCCTCAATGCTGAACTTTGATTTTGTGGCCATTACTGCCTCCTTGTCAACTTTGTGCACTGTCTCACATCCAAATATGACTCTATCGCAGATGAGGCATACAGGAAGACAAAACGCATCCACTCTCCCTTCCACCTGCATGGATTTCTGATCGCATTTGATGGCATGCTTCAACGATTCTCTGATCTCAATTGGAAGCTCGATGTCTGCTTGGTTAGATGTAGATGTAGATCTAGTACTACGATTACAGAACTGCTCATTGCGGACCTTTTGGGCACTTGCTGATTTCTGTTGGATGTACTCAAGTTTCCTCTGAGCAGGAGAGTATGTAGTTTTGTGTTGGAGCTTCCTCCGAGCGGGGGAGTAGTAACGTTTCCTTTGAGCTGGAGAGTATGTTGCGCTGTGTTGGAGTTTCCTCTGAGCTGGGGAATACTTAGCTTTGTGTTGAGCTGGGGAATACTTAGCTTTGATAGAATCCCTTTTTTGTCGGTAGTTTTGTTTGTTGATTTCTTTTCTTGACTTCATCTCCGAGGTAAGTCGTAGGGAGTATGTTTACAAAGATGGCTCGCTGAAAAAATATGAGATGATCGATTGAGTAGAGCTCGAGCATGTCGTGGGATGTGTCGGGCGATTTGATCAAGAGTTTGTGGTGAGTCAGTAGTACTGAAGATGAAGACGACTTTTTTGATGTGATAATATTGGCTTTCTAAAATTTATGAGCTCGAGCTTGAGGAGGAGGTTTCTCTTCACATGATGCAACTGTCTAATGTACGTTAAGCCCATCTGTCTAATGTACGCTAAGCCATAACAACTGTCCAATGTACGCTAAGCCATAACAACTGTCTAATGACGCTAAGCCATAACAACTGTCCAATGTACATTAAAAGCCGTGCCACTCACATTACTGTCACTCTAGTGTACGTTCAGCCATACCTGCTTTCCTGTAAATGTCATACCACTCTCTCTGCTCCCTGCCCCTCTTCTGCTCACGATGTACCCTTACAATACCCTTACATGCTATGTACTAGTCTGAAAAACAACACAACAAGATGCAAAATTCCAGCGCCGCCACCTCTTACCTCAACTCAAAGAACACTACAGCCCTCACTTCTCCGAAGCTTGGATATGCGTTCCAGACATCGGCAGTTGTAGAAGGCAAGCTTGCCAATTTTGTAGACTTCATCATGCATCTCAACTACTTGTACGTTGCTTTCGGAGAATAATTCATCGGGGATAACTTTGATGGATTTGTCGATGCGTATGTGGGTGACGTGACGGGGGACAGGGCCTCCTTTGTAGAGGTAGATGACAGGCGGGCTATGGCTGGAGGCACGAACATTGATGACATTGGCTTGGAGGAGGTTAAGGCCTATTCGATAATTGGCCATTTTGATGATGATTCCTGCAGTTAGTTGCAGTTCTTGAAGTTGATGATGGATGAAGGCGAAGAAGTTATGAGGATGGCTACCTGCTGAGACTGAGATCGAAGGTGACCTTATATAGAACTACTTGCTTCTTTTTCTTGTTTTGTGTTGGCTTGTTGTCGGCGTGGTTTGCGTTCGCCTTCCACCAGTAAAGACTTAGGTGCGAACAACAACTCCTGTGCGTGCGTGCGAATCGAGGATCTATCTTTTTTACTTTGGAATGCCAGTTGTGTTTTTTCTTGCTTGGAACCATCATGCAGTTTTACGATTTACATACAATATATCTACCTACTTATTTCATGTACAAATTATCATATCTAGCTTGGTCAGTTTGCGGTCGTGGATGAGACAAAAATCGAATGGGGCCCGGGTGTCAAGGGTTAATAACTTTTTTAACCCTATTTTGTTCAGATCTTGAATTATTCCAGAGGTCGGGGCGGGGTGAGTGGAGGGGAGCTGAGGCGAGTATTGTATTGTATCTATTCAGAGGATATCATCAAGAGTTGGCGCTTACAATAACTTAAGAGCACCACACGTATTGAAAAGGAAAGTTTCAACAACTGCTTGGACTAGCTAGCTCCATTAAGTATGAGTATGCAAGGCCGTATGCAAGTCGTTCGAGTGCAGGTTGGGCAAGTAAAGTTAATTCGTTGGTCAGGGCAATAACATAATCAAGAACTGTCCCGTGAGAAGGTATTGCATCATTCAGTCATCAATAATGATCACTCATCACACCTCTCCACCTCTATTTCCGTTTCTTCACACCTCTACTCTTCGCCGCCATCTTCTGTTGCAATGATGAAAACTTACCCGTCGATTTACCAGTAGCATTTGATACTGAGGGTAATTTCATTGTTTTACCATTTTGTAATGATACCTGAACTTGAGCTTGTTCATTTCGCATACCTACTTTCCGAACGCCGCTTTTACTACCAGCCGCACTTGCGACAGAGTTGCCAAAGGATGATTTGCCCCATTTGGCTGCCACCTTGGACGTTTGTCGTATTTGTGCTACCTTGGTAGATGATGTGCTCCCATGGCCACCGATGCTTCTTTGTTTTTGAATTGCACGCAGTCCTTTGGATTTGTTAAGTATTGCCTCTTGACGTGCCGTTGTTCGTTCTCCAGCAAAGGTGGAGGGGGTTGTTGATATTGCCGCTTTAGTTCCAATACTCCCACCACCAAGACCAACATCACCCCCTCGAACCCTCCCCACAGCCCTCTTCAAAATAACCTTTCCAATCTTGGGTCGGTCCCTCTCCAAATGCTCTCGAGTGGCACGCACCCTTTCTCCGTGAGACTTGCGTAATTCCAACTCACGATTGGTTAATGAGACATAGAGTGATCTCCAATCTGGTGAGTTGTGAAGGAGGTTCATGTCGGTGAGGTGTTGGTCGAGGGAGATGTGTTTGTCTCTTCCGCAGGTGGTGACGCGTATTATGTTGCTGTATTTGTTGTTGTTGTTGTTGTTCTTCTTCTTTTCGCTATTCTTTTGATTGTCATGTTGATTCGTTGTTTCCGTCCGTCGTTTCTTCTTCTTTGGAGGAGGAGCTGCTGCAGCAGAAGCACTATCCGAACGAATCTCAACTCCACTATCCGATGCCATTTCTTTCCAATCTTCAAGTAACTTTTGCAACAATTCAAGTGTTGTTAATTCCACCACCTCTCTTTTATCACGCTGTTGCTGCTGCTGATGTAGCTTTTGACTATCACCACCACCACTTAGTGCTGCTGTTGTTGTCGAAGTATAACAAATAATCGGTCCACTCCACCGAACAACCCTCTTCCACAACATCTCACGTAACTCAATATCCTCCTCCAACCCACAAAACCCCTTGCTTTCATCCTCACTCATTCGTTTCAACTTGGTCAATGTCTTGACTGCCTTGGAAACACTCTTTCCAATTTTAGTCTCTGCTAGTAATTGGACGTCCGTTGGTGATTCGGATAATGTGTAGCATGTTCGTTTGAGTGTTTCGAGGTTTTGAGTGGCTAGTTGTCTCATGTGTTGTTGGTATTCATGTTGTAAGAGTTCCTCACTGATAATTGTGGTAGTTTCATCTTGTTGCTGTTGCTCCTGTTGTTCTTCATTGTCCGAATCTGAATCCGAATCTTTGATCAACTCATTCGTTGTCTGTTCTTCCCTACCAACACTACCACCATTCTTATCCTTGTACTGCTTCACAAACTCCGCATAACCAACTACCTCCTCCTCCTGCGGTGGCACCTCCACACAACCCCTCAGCAAAACATCCGCACACTCCCTCAACACCCTCTCAACATGACCACACGGCACACTCAGCGAAGTCGGACGGTTCATTCCACTCTCGCGGAATTTGTAATTGAGAATGTGCTTCCATAGCAATTCATCAGAGGTGGTGGATTGTGATAGATGGGTGTTGTGCGGGTGTTGTTCGATTAGTGTGAGGTGTTTGGCGGAGAGTGAGGGGAGGAATGTTGGTGTTGCTGCATCTTGCTTGTTCTGTCGTCTCGTTGGACTGCTGCTGATTGCAGTAGTGTTATTAGTATTCATGGCCGCAGCCGTGGGGCGCAATTGCATCGTCTTTTGAGTCACACGAGCACGAACGATGGCATCCCATTGCGATTCGGATAGAACGCCCCATAGGCCTGCTGGGTATTTTTCAATGTTGGTGGCGACTATTTGGGTGGTTAGATGGAGGAGTGATGGTGGCCCCCTGCTGTTATTTGGTGGGTGTAGGGGTGCATGGTCGGTAGTGGCGTCGTCGGATGCCATCATCGTGGTCAAAGTGAGGAGATTCATGAGCGAGGAAGAGCATGACACACAAGAAACGATGGTCGTGGAGGAAGGGACGCGCCAAATCGTACGTAGGAATTTGTAGTTAAGAGAGACCCCTGTCTCAAAATGTCCGCCAAACATGCCAGTAGAATCTGTAGATTGAGATGCATTCATGTTGTTGTTGAGGGACGTCATCAATACTTGTACAATAGGTTGTGGTGATGGACAGTCGAATGGAACGGGAACAGCTGAAGACAGCTGTCTCATCCCAACGGGCACGGTATTCGATTGTGTCCAATACTGCCGTAGGCTACGGCAGCATTGGCACTGGACGGTTTTTCTCTTTGCGGTTTTTCTGTTGAGCTGGTGTGCAAGTTGATGTTCGCCATGGTCATTCCGTTTTTCATCAACTAACAGCACCAATTGTACTCATCGTATCGGTGTGTGCGGTTAGTCATCATAGTAGTTTTAAGCGGCCCACTCCCCACCCTTTGACCAACTGGCTCTTAGAGTCGCAGTGTTTCTGGTTCTGGATGTGTGGGTTCGCATCAGTATTTAACCCACACAATTTTGGCACCCCAACAAAGAAGTTAGTCTTTTCGTTTTCGATGTTGCGGTCTTTCTTTCCCGGCTGTCCCGGGGGGATGACGTAACCTTTAGTATCCTCTGAGTGCAATGCAGACGAGCAAGAACCGAGGTCCAGTGCTCGCACTTGACTGTTTAAAGAATAACCACCAGCCGGCTCAAATAATTGAATTATTATATGATACCTATCATTTGCCGCCAGGTGAAGAGGAAGCTTTCTCTCAACCTACCTTCTACTTCTACATAAACATAATATACAGTCTACGTAATATATACAATGACAATGCACTCAAGGGCAAGGGTAAGTTTGGAAGAGAAGTGAAAGAAGAAGGAGCCGTGCAGTATATTTGCATTATGAATATTTCAAAGTAAAAAAATGCTGCAACCAAGGAGGTTAAGATTAGGGTTCTTAAAGTAGTCAAGCTGACGGATTCATTGACGCGAGGCACGTGTGATGGTAATGCCAATTAAGATAAGAGGTAAGACACTCCCTCTCTTTCCATTTCCATGTAGATGAAACTATCACCATCTTCATCATCTGCTGGATCGATACTGTGTGAGAGCTAATAAATGCAGTGGCAGAATCAGAATAAGCTCAGTGTCAGTGTGCACCACAAATTAGTACGCCCTATCTCCTCTACATCTACAACATATTGCGCTCGTAATACTGAAACACCTACTTGGTTGGTGCACAGTGGTCATTGGCCAGCGACCAGAAATCCGATCCAGAAAGCAATAAGAAACAGCTTGTCTACTTTTCAATTTCTTGCTCTTAAGAGAAAAATGTACGGTACTCACTTTCCGCAAGATATCACCCCATTACCGTTTGAGAACAAGAAGGAATCGCACGACTATCTGTTATTAGTTTGATACCAGAATAATAATTAGGGTTCGCACACACAATGCAGAAAAAGAAGCGAAGTGAGGCCCAGGTGGCATCCAGGTAAACGATTGGAGATCACGCGACCACACGCATGCACAGGAGTGTTTTCAATTTCGCATGCTTACTTTTGGTTGGAAGGCGAAGGTGAACGCAAACGCCGACAACAACAAGCCAGCAAGAAGCAAGTAGTTCTATACAAGGTCATCCTCGAATCTCAGTTCAGTCTCAGCAGGTAGCCATCATAACATAACTTCTCTGCCTTCATCTTCATCCATCATCAACTTCAAGAACTGCAACTAACTGCAGGAATCATCATCAAAATGGCCAACTATCGAATAGGCCTAAACCTTCTCCAAGCCAATGCCATCAATGTCCGTGCCTCCAGCCATAGCCCGCCTGTCATCTACCTCTACAAAGGAGGACCCGTCCCCCGGTACGTCACCCACATACGCATCGACAAATCCATCAAAGTTATCCCCGACGAATTATTCTCCGGAAGCAACTTACAAGTAGTTGAGATGCACGATGGAGTCTACAAAATTGGCAAGCTTGCCTTCTACAACTGCTTATGTCTGGAACGCATATCTGGTGCTATCGGTGTGCGTGTGATTGATGAGGGGGCATTCTATAGATGCAGGCGTTTGAAGGATGTAGAGTTTGGTAGTGAGAAGCTTGAACGCATTGGAGTGGGCGCCTTCACACGGTGTGGATCATTGCGAGGACTCAAGCTCCCATCAGTCAAGATTGTGGATAGTCACGCCTTTCAATTCTGCATCAACATGACCGACGTAGAGTTTGGTGAGAGACTCGAGCGAATGGGAGAGTCTGCACTCCTGAATTGCTACTCTCTAAGACGTGTTGCCATGCCATTGAGAGAAGACCTCATTAGCGATAATATCTTCAAAGGTTGTACAAATATGGCTAGCTTGGAGCTTGTCGGGGAAGTACACAATACGATCTCTCATTTCAGCTTGCAGGTATGGAAAGACGTGATGAAGTATGAGATTGACGCGATCAATCAAGTCCTCCCGGCTGTACCTGCCGATGGGAATAAGACCTTGGCTGTGCGGCAATGGATTAGACGAGTCCGCACTCGAGTGGAGCACTTTACGACGGAGCACAACAGCTCATTAGAGGAATCAGCTACAATTCTGGAACTATCTTTATGGAGAGACAATCTCATCGGTGAGACAAGTCATGGCAATGGCAGCGATTCTTCTCTTGAGGCCAAACCAAACAAGAGGGCAAGGATTGATGTCGATAGCGATAGTGCAAGGCAAGAGAGACGCATGACTTGTGGAGCAAATATTGTGGTCAAGAATGTCCTTCCATTTCTGCAATTGAAATGATCGCATGAGTGGAGCGAAAGGAGAGAGAACACCAATAGTAAATGATACATACATGAAGTTGCATATGCACAATAATAAATTAGGATATGACTTAACAGATAGTTCAATGGAGTTCTTCAACACAACAACTCGTCAAAGGAGGTCATGGAAGGCTAAACTTGAAAGGAAGAGGATGATGTCCTTGGTCCTTGAGGCAATGGTGGCATAGGTAGGTATTCCTTCTATTGGTTTGTTCGTTGATTTACAGCAGCTAGAGTTGGATATTTACTTTTATAGTGGAAAACTACTCCCAATAATAATAGAGGCAGAGCTGGTCGAAGCTATTTGGTGCTGAAAATTCTGGGCTCCTACTGCACCTCATTGGACAAAGAGTATTGAATGAGGCACAGCTTCGGCAGCCATTTGGCACCAAATTCGTATTATAGTGGAACCTTCTTTCAGGCTCTCTCTGCCGTCCACAGTACTTAGCCATGAGTCATGCAGCTTTGGAACAATCGGGGCGCGGGACAGAACCCAAGTAACTCCTAAATTTACTACAGTCAGCTATGGCGGGTTGAAGGAAGGCAATGGTGTACGTGACGATGACAGGCATCATTTCTCTCTTGATGGAGAATGCGCGTCTTCAGAACGAAACATATTGCGGCAGGAGTAGCATATCTCTCAATAACTTTATCTTTGACGGACTATGTTGTTTCCGACGAAGCTTCTTCTGCACTTGATAAGTATTATTATGAGAGTCTTCCAGACACCCATACTTTGCAAATACATTACCGAGGATGCCTATTGTTGGTGACTATGACACATCTTTAATGGACGAAGACACGGTTCCTTTGCAGTACATCAAGATGCCAGCCGATGAGCACATTCCCTTGCACTATCTTGGCACGACGATTCAAGATAACACCGATCTTGAGTAGCTCTACTTGAAGACTGCAGAGTTCTTCTCCAGCGAGTGGGCAGTAGAAGATGAAGACGAAGTGTGAAAGACAGTACCGCATGCGATGATGCTCCTAAGCCCATCAGCGAGAATGATAGCAGTAAAGAAGGCAGTTGGCAGCGACCCTACAACAGAGTCCAATCCTCCTTTAACTGCAGCGTTTGTCAGGAGTGGTGGGTGTAGGTGCTGTCGCTGCAGTGTCTGTTATGTTTTCTTTTGTCATGTTAGAGTGGCGTAGAGATGCATGACTGTCTAACATACTTAATGATTGTTGTCCCAACACAAACACCTTGGAGTTGATTGCCCATCTTGGCATTTGAACAGTATATCTTGAAAGTCTCCTTGCGCCATGACTTACCTCTCCCAACACGAAGCTTTTCCACTGAGTGAAAGCCCATGACGTCTATTTCATGGGAAAGGGGCCCCATGCCTTCCTTTACACATCAAGATGCCAGCTGAACAACATCCCCTCGCATTGTACTGTGTAGAGAGAGGAGGTTCTGGCTGAGATGTACTTCTTAAATGCTGAGAGACAGAATAGAAGGGGCGACCTGGCACGTGACGTCATCGTCAAAAAGAATATCGTCTCTGCGTCATCTCTCTTCCAATGATCGCGAATCGCGATGACCAACGCTCTCAAAATCCAAACGTTGCAAACAGTTGAATTGTTAACCATTCTCCTGTAGGTAAACAATAGAACAGGTATTGTTTTCAGAGGATATCGTTGTTGTCAAAGATGGCGGATCAAGCAGATGCCGTCGAATTTTTTGTCTACACAGGTGGCCGAGCTCCTCAGCACATAATTAATGCCTGCATAAGTTTATCCATCGATGATATTCCCGACTATGCCTTCAATCAATGCACTCGTCTAGTGGATGTCACGTTTCATGACGGAGTGATAACAATAGGAAAATGGGCATTCCCTGGCTGCTGCTCTTTGCAAACCATAAAATTGCCAGGCGCCAAGATTCTAAGAAGTAACGCATTCTACAATTGCACAGGACTGACAGAAGTTGAATTCGGTGATAAATTGGAAACAATTGGGCTAGGTGCCCTTCTATAAGTGCACCTCTTTGAGAAAATTGAGTATCAAAAGTGTCAAGATTATTGAATCCGGTGCTTCAATGGATGTGAGCAGCTGATGGATGTGGACCTTCCGGAAGAAGTGGAACGCATGGAACAGTATGCCTTTGCTAATTGTCATGCTATGAGACGCATTGCTATGCCATTGAAGACCGGCATGATTGCCAACAATGTCTTTAATTATTGTGAAAATCTTGAGCGAATTGATTTGGTTGGGGGGATCCACAGGGACGATATCTTTCTTGCATTTAGAGAGATGGAGAGATGATATGAATGATGAAATCAATCGAATCAATCAGATTCTCCCTCATACTCCTGCGACGGGAACTATTGTAGGGGGGAAGAATGAGGCAATTAAAAGATGGATCGAAACAGCATATCGCAAGATGGAACACTACAAAACTGAGCATTACCGGTTGTTGAGGGAGCTGGCAATTCTGCTTGAACTGGCTCTTTGGAAGGCCAAGCTTGAAGAGAATGACGAAGATTCTCCTGAGAGAAAAAACTGTTTCAGCGAAGCTTCAAATCCGCCAGTGCAGCAGCAAAAGGAGTGAGGTACGCATTACATCTGGAGCAGACATTGTGATTAAGAATGTACTCTCTTTTCTCAGGTTAGAATGAAAAGAAGACCTTGCAAGATGATACAACACTTCGATACTAAAAGCAGGTTCTTTAGAATAGCTATCGTCATGTGCGTGCGTTAAAATTATTCAAGAACTTTGAGGATAATGACTATCTGGAGTTGTAGCAGTAGACGACCTTTTGTAAGACGAGACTTCTCTTCCTTCGGAATGATTGGCGCCTTCTGACTTAATCTTTCTCAACAAACGACGTGTACACTCCCGACTTCAAAATCTCGTCTTCGTCCTCTTCACCCAGCACTCCCAAATCTTGAAGTTGATTCAATTTGTCCTTCATCAAAAATAATGAAAACTCAATTGAGCGCTGTGTTTTCGTATCATCACTGTTTTGTTCCTGCGCTTCGACCATCTCGAGTAATTTCGATCGACGTTTTTGTAACCCTGTCAAATGTACCTCGAGGGGGGCATGCTCCAGTAGCGTGCTTATGCTTGACGCAGACGATGTGGAGTTCTGTGTACCCTTTCGTTCGAGGGGGTTTCGAAAGCTGTTCAACGTGACAGCTTAGCACGGCATCTACCGTTTACTGGTTCAGTTGTCGCCTTCTTTTGAGTCGAAGGAATTACAGCCAGGGCGTTTTGTGTGTGTAGAGCTAGATACAATATCACCACAATCACCACAGGTAACTCATCCTCTTCGCTAATGGTTGAGTGATTGCAGACTCTACTCCGATTCCTCTTCGGAGCTGCAAGTAAGGTCTCTTATAATGTGGAGGATGTGATTAGTACGCCGCATGCTCACTTGCTTGCAACTGCTTGTAGTTGAGCGGGTGGACACTGTCGCCACTTTTTTTCCATTCTTCACGTGGACTACCGACACTCCCGAGAGTACTGCCAACACTACCCAACCACGTGCTTTGCATGATTCTTGACAATGTTTCTCATTATCTCCCCGTCCGGTCCTTTTGATATCCTGTGGTTGACGGGACATGTGATCATCGATATATGTGACTTGTGCTTGGGTGGGTGGTGGCGATGAATTGACATATTTTCGCTGGATGGAGACGAGATGGCGGGTATTGTTGCATCACATCGTCAAACCTAACCTTTCGTCTTGAAGTAGTTGTATCCGTCGATGGTTCTTCTCCACCATCTTCACTATTGCTTCAGTCAAGCAAGCAGAAGCATCACATCTCATTCTCTCGGTATTAATCGATACGAATGATGAAGTACATCTCACAAAGATTCAGGTCATGATACGATATCCGATTTCCTTGAATTTCATACCAGTTTCAGTCTCTTCTCTTCATTACCTTCCTCCCATGGTTGTACAATGAGTTGATTGGAAGAATAGAAGAGGCCAACTGTGTCTGCATCCTCCTCTTCATCTCCATCGGACCGATATTTGTTAGTTATTCGAGAGGGAAGCAGAAGATAAAAGAGCCCCAATTGTATCTTCGTCGTCGTCTTCTTCTTCCTCCTCAATATCAGAAGTAATAGCTATCCTCACTCTCTCCTGCACTATTGTAGCTACTCTTCATCAAAATCATACAACTTTCTACACGCGCCATTACTATCAACAATCTCATTAACCTTTCTCTATCATCTCCAATAATCCACACCTCCACCCAAAGCAGAGGCAGGGGCAGCAACGACCACTGCCAATGGCAAGTAGAAGAGCTCCCACCAGCACCACCACCTTGACTATTACTCCGATTTAATTCAATATCACGTATTCTCTCTTCAATTTCACGCATACGTGCACGAACCATTTCGGATTCTTGTTCAAGCCTTTGGTATTCTTCGGGGGTGATTGTATCTACTCCCAACTCTGTTTGCTGTGGAAGAAGTGAGGGAGGATAGATGTTCATGGGAGGTGATGTGATTGTGGTGGAGTGAATTGGGGATGAGGGAGTGGCATCTCCGCAGAGGCCGCGTTATATGGAGTCTTTCGCACGAGGGAGTGACTTCGTGTCCGTGGTGGCATGG
Organism: Skeletonema costatum; assembly: GCA_018806925.1. Classification (NCBI taxonomy): domain Eukaryota; phylum Bacillariophyta; class Thalassiosirophyceae; order Thalassiosirales; family Thalassiosiraceae; genus Skeletonema; species Skeletonema costatum. Next base: position 130,919 of record JAHBBA010000452.1, on the reverse strand, counting down.
ACGTAGATCGACTGTTATTGTTGCGATGTAACGAGACCGCGTCCACTCCTTGCGGCAGCGGCAGCGGTGGTGGGAGACAAACTGGTGAAGGACCTCCCCCCGATCCAAACACAGCATCATGACGGACGACACCAAAGTCGTGCTGTTGGTGGTGACATGGACAACATTCTAATCTGACCCTCCTCCCCAGCTCTTGAATCACCACTAATAGCGCTATTACCAGACAATACACTACCACCACTACCCCATCGTATCATCGGAGGAGGAGGCAAACTAGTACACCTTTTCCTCCTGCTTCCGCTACCACCACTATCATTTCGAAAATAAATCACAGAACTCCCATCACAATTGGCTGTGGCATCTGCAAATGATGATTGTTCATTGTGGACACTATGTCCCGATCCGTGTGTGCTTGATCTCTTGTCGTAATTATCATGTAGTGGTTGAAGACCTACTCCTATCTCGTTGTGATTGATTTCTGGTTGTTGAAGTAACTGCTGTTCAAACGATAATGATGGAAAGTCATTATGACTTGGAGTAAGTGATTCAGAGAGTGAACGCGGTAGAATGAACGGTGGTGGTGGCTCTTGTTGTAATAACTGTTGCTCGAACGAAAGTTGCTCTTGAGGGAGTGGTTGTTGCTGCTCAAATGATAATGGTTCGTCTTCAAATAATGATAGTTGCCTTTGAGGAGATAATGGCTGCTGTCGAAGTAGTTGCTGCTCAAACGACAATTGCTTCGATGGACGCTGTTGTAATGATGAATGGTCGTCCACTCCTCGTGATGGTGGTGGAGGGGGGCAAGCTGGTGAAGATCCTTCCCCCGATCCAAACACAGCACCAAGTCGTGTCGTTGGTGGTGACATGGACAACATTCTAACCTGTCCCTCCTCCTCCCCCACTCTTGAATCACCACTAATAGCACTATTGCCAGACAATACACTGCCCCCACTACCCCATCGTACCAATGGAGGAGGCAAACTAGTACACCTTTTCCTCTTCTCGTCACTATCATTTCGAAAATATATTACCGAACTCCCATCACAATTGGCTGTGGCATCTGCAAATGATGATTGTTCATTGTGAATACTATGTCCCGATCCTTGTGTGCTTGACCTTTTATCATATTGCTGATGTAGTGGTTGAGGACCTAATCCTATCCCTTCTAGATGGTAGCGATTCATTTCTGGTTGTTGAAGTAACTGCTGCTCAAACGACAATGATGGAAAGTCGGTATGACTTGGAGTAAGTGATTCAGAGAGTGAACGTGGTAGATTGAACGGTGGTGGTGGTTCTTGCTGTAAGAGTTGCTGTCCGAATGACAATTGCTTTTGAGGAGATAGCGGCTTCTGGTGTAAGAGTTGCTGTTCGAATGAAAGTTGCTTTCTAGGAAGTGGTTGTTGTTGCTGCTGCTCAAATGATGATAGTGGCTGCTGACGAAGCAACTGCTGCTCAAATGACATTTGCTTCTTTGAAAATATCATTCCATCACCATCTTCCTCCACCCCAGTGGTATCATGATCAGTATAAGTCTGCTTCCGTACCAGAGACGTACTCCGTCGTTGTTGCTTTGTTGATTGATGTGGCATGGAAGTCGATCGAATCCGGTGATGATGGTGATTATTATTATGGTGAAGGGAAGATGGGTTTACTGCCATTGTGTGTGGAGGGGAGGCAGATGATCCATTATTGTTGTCACGGTAATTCTTGTTGTTGCTGCTCTTCCCGTTGTTGCAGCGATGAGGATGATAAAAATTGTTGGAGAGTAATGGCAAAGCACCACCTTCAACATCATCAACATCATTAGTAGATGAAGCAACATGTTGTTGATGTTGTTGCTGTCTCCCCGCACCTCCAACATCAGAAGAACCACAACTAGAATGTACACTATTGGAACCCTGTCGAATATATCGTACTGATTGCTGCGGTGCCGACATGGGACATTTCTCTTGCGGTGATTGCTCCTTCATTGGTACTCCTACCATTGACGGCGATGAACAAGAAGGCGGAGGTTGAAGATGATGTTGATGGTATTTCGTAGCACTGCAACTTCGATGGCGCCGTCTGCTCCTTCCGTTGTTACTATTATCATTATGATGATGATGATGATTACGACGAGGAGGTGTCGTGAAACATGACGCAGCAGATGCTCCTCGTTGTTTCAGTGATGGCTCGCTTGCCTCTGAGTGCCTATAACTATAATCATCATGCTGTTGATTCTGAAATGATGATGACGACGACGGCGGTGGGTCCATCACCATCACTGCCACTGCACGAGTTCGAGTCGGTCTAGAAGTAGCAGTAGTATTCATTTTCGTTTGTTCACATTTTCGAATGGTGGATCGTGCCCTTCGCTTTCGTCGACTCTTGGTGGTGATAGCTGTAGTGTTGTTGTTCTTTGACACATCATGTGTTCCCTCTGCTGCCGCTGACGGTGACGGTGACGGTGAGTTATGATGGACATACATGTAATCATAATTATAGTCACGCTCACTGCTGCCGCCGCTTCCGCTTCGATCACTGACATTGATCATCATCTCAGGTGTGTCACCATCGTCATTGTCATTAATATTAGTAGTAATCATATCACGGCTATGGCTGCCAGGGCCCTCTCTATTGTTATTGTTGTTATTACCATTTCTTCGACGTAAAGATAAAGATCGACTGCGAGATGTACGACGATGCATCCACGATGCTGCTGCTGTAGCTGAGGCGATTATTCTTGGGGCCATTATTCATTATTTGTTGTTCTATCTATCTAGTCGTCATATTATCAACTCGTCGTTTAGATGCTGCGTTAATAGATGTGCACCACTGCTGTCTATCAAGTGATTCAAAGGCGGCGGTGCTTTGCTTTGAAGAGGTCCGTGAACGAAGATGAAATGACTTGCTGTTCCGTTCGGGAAGTTGAAGTTTTGCAAATGTCGTATTGCAAGATCGAGTGTCAGCGATGATCAAACCATGTCATAGGCTTGGCCGTATCTTGCCTTCTAGTACTCCAATGAGAACGATAAGTGGCGTTTTGGAAAGCCCTTGAGCTGCTCTATCGATTAGGCTTATAGCTAGCCGCATTGGAGCCAGCCAGATTTGAGAATCATCTCAGTTAAAGAATAGAGGGGCTTAGAAAGTATCGGCGGCTCGGCTTGAAAATGACCGCCGACATTCAGAATTCACTCTCAAGAGGTCAATTACTGACAAAAATACGATATGACCACCGTTGGAATCGTCTCTTCAAGCGCTATCGATTAGTACCATCATGTGATGCAACAATATAAACACAGCTCGGCCAAGGCGACGAGCAGGTAAGATCCACAATCATTCAAGTGGGATTGCAGGGATCGATTTAGTTGAGCCAATTGGCGAAACATCGAGCGATATTACGCCTTGAAACTACACCCGATCGATAGAGCAGCTCAACAGGATTCCAAAACGCCACTTATTGCCTTGTACGACCAGTACCTTCTATCACTAGCTGTACATCCAAACATTTGGTTGATTGTCATGTATTCTCTTTCTCCTCCTTGGCTCTCATCCAACGTAACCCCAAGCCTCAACAGCAGTTGTAATAGATGACGCAATACGTTGTTGTTGCTGTCTCCCCGCACCTCCAACATCAGAAGAACCACAACTAGAATGTACACTATTGGAACCCTGTCGAATATATCGTACTGATTGCTGCGGTGCCGACATGGGACATTTCTCTTGCGGTGATTGCTCCTTCATTGGTACTCCTACCATTGACGGCGATGAACAAGAAGGCGGAGGTTGAAGATGATGTTGATGGTATTTCGTAGCACTGCAACTTCGATGGCGCCGTCTGCTCCTTCCGTTGTTACTATTATCATTATGATGATGATGATGATTACGACGAGGAGGTGTCGTGAAACATGACGCAGCAGATGCTCCTCGTTGTTTCAGTGATGGCTCGCTTGCCTCTGAGTGCCTATAACTATAATCATCATGCTGTTGATTCTGAAATGATGATGACGACGACGGCGGTGGGTCCATCACCATCACTGCCACTGCACGAGTTCGAGTCGGTCTAGAAGTAGCAGTAGTATTCATTTTCGTTTGTTCACATTTTCGAATGGTGGATCGTGCCCTTCGCTTTCGTCGACTCTTGGTGGTGATAGCTGTAGTGTTGTTGTTCTTTGACACATCATGTGTTCCCTCTGCTGCCGCTGACGGTGACGGTGAGTTATGATGGACATACATGTAATCATAATTATAGTCACGCTCACTGCTGCCGCCGCTTCCGCTTCGATCACTGACATTGATCATCATCTCAGGTGTGTCACCATCGTCATTGTCATTAATATTAGTAGTAATCATATCACGGCTATGGCTGCCAGGGCCCTCTCTATTGTTATTGTTGTTATTACCATTTCTTCGACGTAAAGATAAAGATCGACTGCGAGATGTACGACGATGCATCCACGATGCTGCTGCTGTAGCTGAGGCGATTATTCTTGGGGCCATTATTCATTATTTGTTGTTCTATCTATCTAGTCGTCATATTATCAACTCGTCGTTTAGATGCTGCGTTAATAGATGTGCACCACTGCTGTCTATCAAGTGATTCAAAGGCGGCGGTGCTTTGCTTTGAAGAGGTCCGTGAACGAAGATGAAATGACTTGCTGTTCCGTTCGGGAAGTTGAAGTTTTGCAAATGTCGTATTGCAAGATCGAGTGTCAGCGATGATCAAACCATGTCATAGGCTTGGCCGTATCTTGCCTTCTAGTACTCCAATGAGAACGATAAGTGGCGTTTTGGAAAGCCCTTGAGCTGCTCTATCGATTAGGCTTATAGCTAGCCGCATTGGAGCCAGCCAGATTTGAGAATCATCTCAGTTAAAGAATAGAGGGGCTTAGAAAGTATCGGCGGCTCGGCTTGAAAATGACCGCCGACATTCAGAATTCACTCTCAAGAGGTCAATTACTGACAAAAATACGATATGACCACCGTTGGAATCGTCTCTTCAAGCGCTATCGATTAGTACCATCATGTGATGCAACAATATAAACACAGCTCGGCCAAGGCGACGAGCAGGTAAGATCCACAATCATTCAAGTGGGATTGCAGGGATCGATTTAGTTGAGCCAATTGGCGAAACATCGAGCGATATTACGCCTTGAAACTACACCCGATCGATAGAGCAGCTCAACAGGATTCCAAAACGCCACTTATTGCCTTGTACGACCAGTACCTTCTATCACTAGCTGTACATCCAAACATTTGGTTGATTGTCATGTATTCTCTTTCTCCTCCTTGGCTCTCATCCAACGTAACCCCAAGCCTCAACAGCAGTTGTAATAGATGACGCAATACGTTGTTGTTGCTGTCTCCCCGCACCTCCAACATCAGAAGAACCACAACTAGAATGTACACTATTGGAACCCTGTCGAATATATCGTACTGATTGCTGCGGTGCCGACATGGGACATTTCTCTTGCGGTGATTGCTCCTTCATTGGTACTCCTACCATTGACGGCGATGAACAAGAAGGCGGAGGTTGAAGATGATGTTGATGGTATTTCGTAGCACTGCAACTTCGATGGCGCCGTCTGCTCCTTCCGTTGTTACTATTATCATTATGATGATGATGATGATTACGACGAGGAGGTGTCGTGAAACATGACGCAGCAGATGCTCCTCGTTGTTTCAGTGATGGCTCGCTTGCCTCTGAGTGCCTATAACTATAATCATCATGCTGTTGATTCTGAAATGATGATGACGACGACGGCGGTGGGTCCATCACCATCACTGCCACTGCACGAGTTCGAGTCGGTCTAGAAGTAGCAGTAGTATTCATTTTCGTTTGTTCACATTTTCGAATGGTGGATCGTGCCCTTCGCTTTCGTCGACTCTTGGTGGTGATAGCTGTAGTGTTGTTGTTCTTTGACACATCATGTGTTCCCTCTGCTGCCGCTGACGGTGACGCTGACGGTGAGTTATGATGGACATACATGTAATCATAATTATAGTCACGCTCACTGCTGCCGCCGCTTCCGCTTCGATCACTGACATTGATCATCATCTCAGGTGTGTCACCATCGTCATTGTCATTAATATTAGTAGTAATCATATCACGGCTATGGCTGCCAGGGCCCTCTCTATTGTTATTGTTGTTATTACCATTTCTTCGACGTAAAGATAAAGATCGACTGCGAGATGTACGACGATGCATCCACGATGCTGCTGCTGTAGCTGAGGCGATTATTCTTGGGGCCATTATTCATTATTTGTTGTTCTATCTATCTAGTCGTCATATTATCAACTCGTCGTTTAGATGCTGCGTTAATAGATGTGCACCACTGCTGTCTATCAAGTGATTCAAAGGCGGCGGTGCTTTGCTTTGAAGAGGTCCGTGAACGAAGATGAAATGACTTGCTGTTCCGTTCGGGAAGTTGAAGTTTTGCAAATGTCGTATTGCAAGATCGAGTGTCAGCGATGATCAAACCATGTCATAGGCTTGGCCGTATCTTGCCTTCTAGTACTCCAATGAGAACGATAAGTGGCGTTTTGGAAAGCCCTTGAGCTGCTCTATCGATTAGGCTTATAGCTAGCCGCATTGGAGCCAGCCAGATTTGAGAATCATCTCAGTTAAAGAATAGAGGGGCTTAGAAAGTATCGGCGGCTCGCTTGAAAATGATATGACAGCATGACTTGGTGCAGGAGTAGTTGCCCTCAACAACGGTAGCCCACATCATCAGGACTAGGCCTAGGAGGACGAGTCCAACATGATGGTAGGATCAGATGAGATTGACATCCCAGTACTAACAGTAGCATAAAACTCCACACACTTATTCACATACTCGGTAGTTAGTCCTTCATATGCCATCTCTTCCAAATGACATACTAGTCCAAAGTCACAATCGATGGTTTCATCGCAGGGGAAATTTTTATCACTGGTAACTCCCTCACCTGTTGCCGTGTAGTATGTTCCTTCATCATTGGGTGCAATAATGGCAATTCCACGGGGTGTTTTCAATCTGAAGCGAGGGTAATGCCTTGTTATCATATACGGCCTTATGCCCACCAATTGGGGGACAGATGGACCAATTGCATATCGGTACCATGAATAAATTTCCTATCCAGGAATACCGTCCGCCCAAGCTTACATTCCTCGACCATCGCCTTCCCCTGCTCAACATTAATTTCAAGTACCGATGTTATCGTCCGATTCGGATCATTCTCACACTCTTCCGTGTCGGCATTACAAACAAGTCCAGGACAACACTTGTAAAATCCAGAGCATGTCCCCTCCAACTTGGAACAAACACCGTTGGCATCAATCGGTTCGACGAATGCTTCCGTCTGATCGGCAAATGTTTGCGTCCCGAGTGTTTTACCCCCATCACCCTTCTCTTTCAGATTGCCACCACTCGCAGTAGTGTCCTTGGCAATAATTGCCGCAGCGAATGATGTACCGACATTGGCAATACCTAAAATAACAATAAGGACAAAGAATGCTGCAGCAATTCGTTTAAATTTCCATAGAGAGCGTTGGACGGAGATGTGTTCTTGCATTAGTTTGTATATTTCTTGTTTGTCAATCTCGCCATTGCCGGCGGCCATGTTTTTTAGGGCTAGTTCGGCATCGTTGAGGACTGCGTTTTGTATTTAGTAGATAGTTGACGATAGATGATCATAAATGATTGTGAGGAAAGATATTATTTGCAGGGGTTGGAAGTACACGTGTATGATGTAACAACCACAAAATTACAAATGGCATAAAATATTGATTCTCTTCTTACCTCCATCACCATCAAGATCCCATATCTTACTCTCACGCGATCGCGGCAAATGTCCTCCCTTGTCATTTCGTGTGGCTTTTGGAGAACCATTATCATTTTCTTCAAGGTATTGTGAGCCTGATGCCATCATGTTTTTAATCGTAGAATTTGTTTGCTTTGTAGCTTGAAATAAGTAGCTTTAGGCATTGAGGGGATGACCAACACCAGTGAGCATGGGGCGTCGGCTTTATGGGTCTTGTAAGGCCATTGTCGGCATCTTTTGTGCGGAGTTGCGCTGGTTGGGAAAAAATCGGCCCAAGAGATTATCACACCACTCGTCAAGTACCGAACTGACGTAGGAATAAGGATCCACGGTGCAGGAGAAGAGAGAAGATCGGTCATATTTGGGTTTGGAACTTTTTCACCACAAAACTCACATGCCAGCAAGATCCTGGATGCAGTATGTAAACGTACGGGTAAAATGGTAACTACATTTTTGGCGATCAGAGCGGTACTGAGTGCATGCTAATTTAGCATCCATTTGGTATCCATTTGGTATCCAATTGATATCCATTTGGTATCCGCTGGTATCCATTGGTATCCAGTGGTATCCACTTGATATCCAGTGGTATCCACTTGATATCCACTTGGTCTCCACTTGGTCTCCACTTGGTCTCCACTTCTCTGAGTCTCTCCAGAAGATATTGTATTGCATTCTATTTCGGTTCGGCAATACAGTGAAATTGTGCTTTATTACTATTGTATAGCATTAGTATAAAGCGACTTCAAAAGGATTGAGTTGGAGTAAAAAGAGTTTTGATTTAGAGAATTGTCTGCAATCTATCATCCAAAATCAGTCTCCTCTATTCTCACTTATACATCAAACGGGGGATGCCCATTCTCATAATCATATTGGATGACTCCAACTATCACACAACTGCCATCCGATGCAGTTCCATCCGATGCTCCACACTAATTCCGTGACGGAAGCGACCACCTAGGATATTGAATGCCTTGAGGCGCCAATGAAACGTCTCCTGACGGTTCTTGCACCTGACAAGGAACTCCTTAAAATCTTTCGGGTGTTCATCTTGGGTCATAACAATTTTCTCTGGTTCACCAGCATAGCCACTATCTGCCACGCATTTATCTCCCTCCTCAAGCTGAAAGTAGAGAGCATTTTGGTCCCTGTCATTAATGTCCTCATCAGTCGTTCCACCACGGAATACAGTGATGTCATGTGTGGATGGATAATCAGGACCTCTGACCGATACAACACGTGCTTCGTATATCGCGAGAGCAAATTCATACTTTAATCCACATGAATGTGTCTATATCCGGGAGCCACAAGATGTCCATGTGTGAGCAAATGAAGACAAAAAAGACAAAGCACAAATCGAACGCAGCAGACTTACCTTCCAATCAAACCACTTTGACGATGGATCCAACCTCATCTCGTGTATCTTAAACGTAGAGCAATCTACAGTTCGCCCGATTTAAACATCGTCCTTCAACTCAAAAACTATCTTTCTCCTTGCAATCACCGCCATCTTCTTCCCATAATCAATAACTTTTGCTCCGATGTATTCCTCACAATACTTCCATCTTCCCGAAAGGACAGGATATGTGTCGTAAAGATATAACCAGTTCATGGTCATCAGACAATCTTTGTAGCAGATTTCAGGGTATTCTGCTTTAATATCCAAGAAGAATGGCAATATTGTTGTTGGTTCAACGCCATAAAAAGATTTGAACCACACGACTTTGCGGCTGTTATTATTCCTCTCTTGCCTTTCCTTACCGAAACCTGCATAGGCAAGACCAGCTTCAAGGATAGTGCTGTGAGTAAGGACTGAAAGGCTATTGGTGAGGAGATTAGGAGTAAGTGTTTCGTTGTTACGTGGGAGACTGAGATTTGGCCGCTGCTGGATGTTAACGAAGACTTGCTGGGGAGGCCGATCAGGTGGTACAAACGTCACACTGGAAACTTGAGATTCTTCGTCTCCGCTCCCATTGGCGGCAGATGAAACCTCGTCATCGTTACTAGCTTGGTCATCATCCTCACTGGCGCCGTATGCGTTTCAAGTTTTCTCGGAAGTTGGACTTCACTTGTTTCCAATTTTTAGGACCATAAGGTCCAAGAAACAAATGTATATCAGACGAGCTGTCTTTTAGGTCGCCGATGACTCTTTTCTTTGCGGTGCTATGTTGCCATGGACTGGGAGGGCTGCTGTTGCTACTGCTTTGGTTCTGTGAATTGCTAGTGGTTCGTTCGCCGTCGGCCTCAGCAACATGTTGTGTTCTTCCACTTCGGCTGCCGGCAATAGGTGCACTCATGTTGTCCACGGCAGCAGCACGGCTCTCCTCCTCCCTCCTTGTTTGTCCCCTCCTCGAATCACTCATTCTCTCACGGAGGATGGTTGTGCCTAGAAACTCGGATAAATCATACGCGTCTTCGACAAATTCTTCCTCACTTGATTCATCTGCGGACGAGTCGTCGGCATCAGAGTCTGAGCAAGAGCAATCGCCGTTTTCGTCCCTCAAATGTGTATCAAGATCAAGCCGTTGAAGGTAAAGGAGACGACTTATAGTCATATTATTTGCCGCCTGCTATAGATGATCTTCTCTTGGTCGACAGATCTATGGTCGCCATTTAGTATCCAACCTGTTGTCGCCACTTGGTTGCCAAGTTGGTAGCCACTGGTCGCCACTGGTTGTCGCTGGTATCCAACCAGTGTCCACTAGTATCCAATTGATATCCAGTTGGTATCCAGTTGGTATCCGTTTAACCACCATCCAGTACCGCTCTATCGCCAAATATGTAGGTACCTAAATTTACCAGTACGCATACATACGCAATCCAGGATCTTGCTGACGTCCGTCACGCACTACAGAGAACCCTGATTAAAAATCGTTCTCAACGGTCCGTCCGTCAACCTAATTATCACCCTTAGATCGTTGTGTGGTGTGAGATTTTCTCCTTTGCTTTGCAACGTTTGTGGAGAGGTTCAGATACATGTCTCCTTGAGGTCTTCTCTGTAGTATAAATTCTACCTATTCCTACAGTACCTGGGCTACCTAATAAACAAAACTTGTATTTTGGGGGATTTGTGGTGCATGCAGTCAACACACAGATGCATAAATACTTTGTACTCTTCTTCCAATCAAAGTTAGATCCCAAGCATATCAAATTATAGGAAAAGCCAGGAAGAGCTATACTGATGATTACGGAAGACTTTGTTAAATTGGATTAATTTTAGTGTTGTATACACGAGAAGGCCCAGTGTGCCTATCAGTCAACATTGATACTGTAGCACCGTTCCTCTCAGGATTCGACATCTTCTCACTCGCGAGCTTCCTTCCATGCTTGAGAATATCTTCATGTGCCTCTGATAGCTTTTGACGAAGTTGTGGGAACTGTTCGCAAACTCTGCAAACATCATTGAATTGGGGCATGAGCGCGCTACAACTGCTTGACAGTGTCAAGCAGTTGTTGTTGCCCTCCAGCTGCTTGAAGTGCCGACTGACTAGAAATATAGCGGAAGAGAAGTTTTTTCGAGATCTTGTATTCATCCTCTGTTTCACAGTATCCAGGACGCATCCAAGAGTATAACCAATTTTTCACATGTGTTAGAAACTGTTCCCATTTCTCAGCATTTTCTTTTCCCGCCGCATTCTTGCCCGGACAATCTCGAAGACATCCCTGGCGAACAAGATGCCAGCCACAGGCACCATCAAATGCATTTGTAAGATATTCCACCATGATACAGTTCTTTGGTTTGGGATCCAAGCTTTCAGAAACAACACCTGCTTGTTCGTGCCACTCTTGCACGAAAATGTAAGGAGATGATATTTTTTATTATTGGAGTGAGATGTTACATCGACAAACACTGTTTCCGGGTACATCTTGAAGTAGCGGAGATTTTCTGACGGAAATGATTGAGGAAGAATAGCAATCAAAATAAGATGTGATAAGAGTAATCTACCAACGACAAGACAAGTACAATTCAATGAAGTTGAAATTACCTTTCTCTCCCCACATAACTGATAAGAACAAATTCTGATTTGAGCCAATGTTGCGCTCCTTCCTGTCTTCACGCACCATTGCAACAACTTTCTTCATGCTACGATCAGCGGTGAGATCTGTCACAATCGGATCTTCATCTTCCACACACTTGCACTTGCTGACTAGTCTACACCCATCATTCCCCCGAGAAGCCATGTCCCAAAAGACTGCATGAACAATATCCTTTTCGTCCTCCAAGTATGAAAGCAGTTTATCAATATCGCTTGCAAAGTCTGCATCTCCCGTTGCCTTGGAACCGAAGAGATAGGCAATCTTCCCTCTTGGTACCAATTGGCCAGTCTTAGCAAACAAATACGCTTTGCAGAGCCCTTCGCCAGCTTGGGTATCATGTACATTCTTCAATTCCTTGACCTCGTTCTCTTCCAAGAGCCGCAACGGGAGACTCACATCACTGTAATTGTACTTGATATGATGTGAGTGCATGCAAGTCCCAGCACTTCTAAAAAGGGTAATGTGATAACCAATCTCATCACATTTCACTGTAAACAAGAGGCCACACTTTCCGTCGGATATGTCTTGGCCGGATGTTCTCCTTGGGAGGGATCTTCCATTCTCACGCTCCCCTCTCTCTCCATCATTGACGAGATGCGTTTCGCGGAAATCCTCGTCTTCACGCTTCCTCCCTTTATTCTTCTTATTCGTATCATTCAAAGTCTGGCAAACAAACTTTTTACCACCACCTCCTGCACTACTACTGGAACAGACCACTGGAGATCGAGTCTCGTACGATTGCTTCACAATGTAGGTTTTGAGGTCATCCCATGTTGTGTTTGTGTGGTTCTTCTTGCTCGTCTTGAATGCTAATTTAAGATCCACAGGTGGCGGAAATTCACAAGGAGAGAAATTCAATCTACTATACTGTGTTTTCTGACCACTCAGATAGTCACAGATGTCAATCTCAACGGGTTCCTCCTTTGCCTTCTCTACACCTTCAAGCGAAGTCATGATAGATCTGCATCTGTTGATGTTGATTTCTCATAATCCCTCCACTGCACTGGATCCGTCATTTCGGCATTGACATCTTCTCTATCCAATATCACTGCCATCCCACTGGGGGGCTTCCCATTATCACGAGACATTTGGAAAGTGCCGAATCCCTGCTGCCTGTTCTCGTCGGTAAATATTGAAGAGGGTAATAATTGTTGTGGTGAGAGATTTAGATAATAATAATAAGAAGAGAAAAAAAACAAGTGATTGGTGCCTGCTGTGTTTGAATTACTTCGATAGAAACGGCATCTCTCATGTGACCATAAATAATATTATCACATACTCATGTCTAGGACAATGAGATTGCTGGCATAGTGCCCAAAGAGATACTCGTCTCCACCAAAATAAGGCAACGTGCGGCAACGACAACAACGACGGGGGAGAAGTGGCGTACCTGCATGAAAAGTGGTGTTGGTGATGCGTAATAAATCCAACTATCCCGCCGCGATGAATTATATTAATGGTGGCAGTGTCTATTGTTGTTGTGCATTCGTGGTGTGCTGAGCAAAAGCAGGGGCATTAGCACAGTGGACAGAGGCAGCGGCGTCGACATGTCGACGCAACGTCGAAGGAAGCACAAGATGAGATGTCGGCGTTGGCTGCTGGGTTTGAAAAGTGCTCAACCGCTTGAGATGTGCATCTGGAAAGGGGAGAAAATCTCACACCACACAACGATCTAAGGGTAATAATTAGGTAGACGGACGGACCGTTGAGAACGATTTTTAATCTCAGGGTTGCAAGCGCTAAGCGCTGATGCTTTGTGCGTACTGGTACCATGTCGTATGTATGTACGCTACGCAATGGTCAGAAAAGAGGGGTAAACTGCTCATTGCCCGCGCAAACATCAGAAGATTTCCCCCAAATTTCAGCAATCGCATTCATTCAACGCATGGCAATAAAGAAGAGAATACAACGGTGTGTCTTAGAGAGGAGGAGAGCTACTTTGTTGTAAGGAAGTAACAGCAGCAAGAAGGAGCAGTTGGTGGTGACGTCGAAAAGGAGAGGTGGAGATCACTCGAGCTACAAACTATTTTGTTTTTGCAACAAAGAAAATAGTATTGTGCACGCTTATATAACGAACAAAATCATCATGCCGACACCTGCCAAGACATCCGACAGTGGCAAGAAGAGAGGAAGATCTCCCAAATCAGCCTCCCCTGAAAAGAAGACCTCATCATCACCCCTTAAAAAGAGAGGCCGGCCACCAAAACCATTACCAAATTCATCACTCCCATCACCAATCAAACGACCAAGAGGGCGACCACCAAAAAAAGAAGCCAGCAAGGCACCAGTATCATTATTTGATCCTAGATTGCCCCCGCCCCCTCCACCACCTCCTCCGGTAAACAATCCCTTTTATCAAAAGTTTGTAATGGAGTATTGGCAGAATAATTACTTTTACAATCAGCAGGTTACTGGAGCTTCAGCTGTGATGAATATTCCGGGGATTATTGGGAGTCCGATGCCTAGTGTAGCTGCTGCTAATTTGGATGGTAAAGGACCTGCAGCACTTAAAAGTGATGCTGGTGATGAGGTGGAATCTACATCAGTTTAAAAGAGAATGAATGTCAGAGAAGAGTGTGCATTATACATGATTGTATGTTTTTATATAAACTAAATGTCAACAAACGATAGACATACACGTCTCTCTATCTATCTAGAAGGAGCCTTCATCACATGCTGCATAGGAATAGCCTTCTCATGAATCACCCCCGAAGCATCCCAATCATCATTAAAATGCACCATCACATGTCCATTCTTGGTACAATAATTCACCACAGCCGGATAAAACGAGGTAGTGTCGGGATACACTGCATAAATTGCCTCTCCCTTGGTCCACTTGTGATTATTCTTGAGTAGTAGTGGTCGTACCTGTCGTTCGGGAATGGTGTAGATTTCATTACTTGCCATGTCTTCATCGGATAATGTGTACATTTTGGTGTATTTGTTGTAGGAGATGATTTTGGCGAGGATCCAATCTGGTGAGTTGGGGGTGGTTTGTATTGCTGCTAAGTCTTTGTTTGTGTTTGGTGATGTTGATGGGGTGGTGGTTGCATGAGGTTCTGTTGCTGCTGTTGCTGTAGTAGCAGCAGTATTGATGGCTGCAGACGAGGGCAATGGCAGATGCAACATCCCCTCCTCCCACCATGCCAGCTTGATTCAAAGAAGAAGCAGCAGCCGAAAACCCTGCCCTACTCCCTACTCCTCCTCCAGTGGCAGTAGTAGACGAAGACAGCCCCAAATCCTGCTCAAACTTGTGTCGATCTCGACTCAACCTCCCCAACGCCATATCAATCATTGACTTTAATTGATTGGCAGTATTAATCTTCTCTCTCGAGCATTGTTGTAGTTGGTGGTACATGGTTGTAATGGTGTCTCGTTGTCGAGTGTGTAGTGTGGGTGACGTGATTGGAGTGCGGTTCGTAGTTCTGCGGTTGTGGGTGGACGGGATGTGTCCAACTTTGGTAAGGTTGCTGCTGCTGCTGCTGTGTTGATGATTGTTTTGTAGTGTCATCATCATTATTGTTTGCAGATGACAGCCTACTCTTCTTTTGAGGAGGACTATAATAATCAGTATAACTGGATGATGCAACACCATCACCCAACAAGACACTACCTTCACCACCACCACTATTTGCACTAATGGAAATGGCAGTATTATAAAATTCCTCCTTTAGCAAACAAAATGATTGTTTTCCATCACACTTGACTTTTTTATTACGACATTTGTAACATGCCTTTTTTCTCTCACTACTATTACTAACCGGACTCTTTCGTTTGGTCGAGTTGCCAATGCCCAATGGAGTGGACGGAGGAATACTGATTGACTTGTCATCCTTACCACCATCACCACGATAGGCCCCCAACTAACGCCGATTCAACTCCATGCAGACACGAGTCCTGAGTGTCCCTCCACCGCTTCATTAGTTTGGTGCTTTCATTGTCGAGCATTTGCAAGTGTTGGAGAGAGCGTTGGAGGTCGCTGGGTAGGGTCCAGCTGACTGCCTCGACGAAGGATTCGAGGTAGGTTTCTTCGCTGAAGGAGGTGGCGGTGTTGTATTGGAATGACATTGTTGTTGTGAAGAATGATGGTGTGGGCGGGTCTTTGACCCGTTTGAGCCGTTATGAACTGAAGTGATATTGATTTGCAAAAAATCAAGAGGGTGTCGATCATAAAAGGAGCTGTGTCGTTGAAGAGCCACTATGCAAGCCCCTTTTGGGAATAATTTTGAGCTCATCATCTGCAACGTTGAAACGTTGTCAAAATCCAAATCCAACATGAGCGACGTCGAGATACTATCCAGCAAGAAGCGGAAGCTCTCTCCCGATGTTGCACATGAAGAGGAAGACGAAGGAGGACCATCATCATCTGCCTTCAACAATGATTCTTCATCTCCCTCATCATCCACACAACATCATGCCACCTCATCATCATCACCAAACACCACCACCCCAAACAAACTTCCACCACGACCACCAAACACCTACGACAACATCCGCACAGCAATAGTAATCAACGACGGCACACGCACAAACCTAATTCGTCTAATCGGCCTCAAATCCCTATTCGCACGACAATTACCCAAAATGCCCAAGGAGTACATTGCCCGTCTAGTATTCGACCGACGACATAAATCATTGGCCATTCTAAGTTCAGATCCAGAAAAGAAGGATTGTGATGATGAAATTATCGGGGGGATATGTTACCGTGCCTATCCCGAGATGAGATTTGCCGAAATTGCCTTTTGTGCCGTGAGTGCCTCACAGCAAGTCAAGGGGTATGGAACAAAGTTGATGAATTTGTTAAAGATGCATGCGGTTACCGAGGGGATTGAATTTTTTATTACGTATGCGGATAATTATGCCATTGGGTATTTCAAAAAGCAGGGATTTACCAAGGCAGTGTCCATGCCCAAGGGACGGTATCAGGGTCTCATTAAAGATTATGATGGGGGGACGATTATGGAGTGTTATGTCCACCCCACCATTGATTTTACACGAGTTCCGGAAATGATTCAGGCACAGAAGCAATTTATACTGGAGCGTATTCGAGCGGGGACCGCCAAGTCGGACAAGGTGGTGTATCCGCCACTACCTCCAGACTTTTATGCAGGGCAGGATGTCAAATCTCGTGCGGAGAAGGGGGCAGCGGAACGTTCTCTTGCCATTCCAGGTGTATCGGAGGCTGGATGGACCATGGCCGATTTAATGGCGTCGACGCGGGATGCCAAAGATTCCGATAAGAAGAAACATCAGCTCAAGTCCGATTTATTAGCGTTGGTGAGCAAAGTGCAAGATCAGCAGTATTCATGGTGCTTTCGTGATCCAGTGGATACCAATGAAGTGAAGGATTATTTGGATGTGGTGGGTGACCCGATTGATTTGAAAACTATGGAGAAGCGTATTCGGAGGGGGGATTGGTATAAGACGAAGCATATGCTGTTTTCGGATATGATGAAGATGGTGAATAATTGCAAGTTGTATAATGGGGAGGGGAATACGTATTATGATTGTGCGGTTAGTTTGGAGAAATATTTGGCGTCGATTAGTCCAATGTTTACTGAGTGATGTCAAGGGATGATGATTTGTTCTTGTGCTTCAGATTATTCTAATTCATACCATTATTATTTGTTACTGTATACTTATATTGCCTATAGCTATTATATAGTTTCAATCTGTGACAATGGGTGTGCTATCGGATGAACCCCATTCAATCCAACTACCATCAAAGATTGTGATATCCTCTTTGTTCCTTAAACCACACTCTTCAAGCCCAATTGCAAGTGCAGCAGCTGTAACTCCACTTCCACACGAACACACCACCTTTCTATTCGAAGCATCTGGTGAAATTCCTGCCTTGATGAAAATGTCTCTAACTTCATCCATTGGCCGAAATTTCGTCTTATCATCTGCATCAAGAAGATCAGTAAAGGGAACATTGAGTGCTCCAGGCATGTGTCCCCCCCGCAATCCTGGTCGTGGCTCTGGAGCTGTACCAACAAATCTACCTGCACTTCTAGCATCCACAATTACTGCATCAGCGGTGTCTTTCTGATTGACTATGTCCAACACTTGATCCATATCTACTACAACATCATTTCATTGTCGCTCATGACTTGATATGTGGGTGTTTTCTCTTCCCAGCCCAAGTCACTCATTCGAAATAGCCGCTCATCTTCCTCTCCAAGCTGTCCCTCTTCAAGTTCTCCACCACATTCCTTCCATTCATCCAAACTTCCTTGCACCAACTTGACCAGAGCAGGATCATGTCCACAAGATCTAAGCGTCCAGTATGCTCGGTGATAAAACGCACAATCATTTGTCGCATAAACATAAAGTGTATCAGATGGCAATATCCCCATTTGATCCATGGCACTCGCAAACATTTTTGATGATGGTTTCATATGAGGTAACTTCTTGGGATTATCATCACTTCCCATTACGGGTGCAATGTCATCGATATCAAAGTAGAACGCGCCGGGTATACGTGGACCTGATGTGAATTCAGCCCGACCATTTCGTGGATTGTCACCTACGGGCATGGTGCCAGCTCCCATCTATGAATTTGATATGTTTTGAGTTTTGTTTGTGTGAGCTGTAATGGCGTCTGGGATGGTGACCAAGTTGTTGTTGGATGTTGCCATCATCATGCGTGTTGTTTGGAAGAGTAGGCGATGTGTTGTTGTCTTCGTTTGTGTGGTAAAGCCACTACTGAGAGAACATTTCGTCGCTATTCCGATGTAGCACAGTGCTTTTCATCATTGTTAGATTTCAGATGGATCAGCCACATCAAGTCGTGATCAACGGGCAAACTACTGTCGAGTACCGCTGACAAAAGGTCCGACAACATGTCGGATAAGTGTCACATCCAGTCTACTACATCGCATCTGTACGAGAGCCTATCGCGAGTACACGTGTTACGCTTCATGGCAATACTTCAAAAAGTTCGTG
Source organism: Skeletonema costatum (assembly GCA_018806925.1). Classification (NCBI taxonomy): domain Eukaryota; phylum Bacillariophyta; class Thalassiosirophyceae; order Thalassiosirales; family Thalassiosiraceae; genus Skeletonema; species Skeletonema costatum. Next base: position 112,157 of record JAHBBA010000452.1, on the reverse strand, counting down.
AAGACTGCGAAGCCATCTAAAAAGTCACACCAACAGTGCCGTCGCTCCTCAAGTCACCACCAATTTTGCGTCTGTCTCTCACCCACCAATCACTCACACCATTTTCCCCCATCATACTTTCTCTTCACAAATTTGATGAAAAGAAGGATTGCACTGATGCTATCAACTGATCGGAAACAATTACGCTCCATATAAACATTTTGCAACTTGCTTGTTGTTGCAACTACGTAATCTCAGCTTCTCACAAACTACAACAAAACCTCCGCTCTTATCATCACTCATTGCAAAAAAATGGCTAGCCACGACGATATCATAGATAAAGAACGTTCCAAATCTGCCTTCAAATATGTGGAAGATATAGCGCCTGGATTGAGATTAGAAATGGACTTGGATAAAATCCATCATACTTCCATCAGTGACTTTCAGAGGTTACAAGTTATTGATTCTTATTTTGGCAAAACACTTGTAACTGATGGAAAGACTCAAAGCACAGCACATGATGAGTTTGTGTACCACGAGAGTCTTGTCCATCCTCCACTGTTTTGGAGTGCACTACTCTCTGGAACGACAGAGTCCGACGGAACGAGAATTCCTGGCGAGCGCTCCGAAATCAGTCTTTATTGGTGGTGGCGGTGAGTTGGCCACTGCTCGTGAGGTACTGAAACATAACTCTATTGAACGTCTTGTGATGGTGGATATCGATCCAAAGGTATTGGAAGTTTGCAAACGGTACATGCCGGAATGGGGTGGGGAAGCAGTGGCCAGCCATCCGAAAATGGAACTGATTGTTGGAGACGCACACAAATATCTAATGGAAACACAAGAGAAGTTCGATGTGATTATCATGGATATTTCTGATCCTAATAGAAGCTGGACCAGGCATTGCACTGTACACGCAAGAGTTTTATCAGCGCACAGCGAGGTATTAAGTAAACCAAATGGAGTCTTTGTGACTCAGGCGGGTAGCGCTGATTTCATTCCGCATCCTCATGCCTTTCCAGAGGACGATGATGATGACAATAAAGAAAGCTGGTGCTTTAGTCCGATTCTGAACACTCTCGCGACAGTATTTGATCATTCCATTCCCTACACAGTTCCAGTGCCCAGTTTTGGAGAATGTTGGGGCTTTGTCATGGCATTTAATGGAGATGCAAAGGAGGCTAGGGCGCTTGCAGATTTGCCGTATGAGGTGATTGATAATTTGATTGAAGAGCGTATTGAGGCTGTTCCAGGTGTACCAGATCACAAATACAGGTCCAAGGGAGTGAAATTTCTGACGGGGAAGGAGAAGGGTAGCGAGGCACTGAAGCACTATGATGGAGTTACTCATCGAGGATTGTTTTCTTTGAGCAAGTCGCTGAGGATAGCAATGAAAGGTGACAAGAGAATCATGACTGTTGACAATCCGGTCTTCATGTATTAGATGTGGAGTGGACCAGAAGCAGCAACATGCTAAATAGTTATAGACTGATAGTTACAGTAGCAATTGAAGTACTAGTTCCTGTCTAAGTACATCCAATTATATCTCCCAAAGAAGACGAGACGATGATCACTATTTTAATCTTGCACTCTCTCCGCCATGAATCAAGAGAGTGCAGCTCTTTCCCTCTGGGTGTCCAGGCGAGTTTGAACTTCTTCAGGGACCAAGGCACCGTGAGTACATGTATAAAAGTAAGCAGGTTCCTGGTTCCTTTTGTTGTTGAGTCTTGAGCTTTTGTATCTAGTTGGATGGTAAGTATGCGCGCTGCGACAGAAAGGCTGGAGGTCTGGCTGTCCCTCCAGCTTCCCGCATCGCCGCTCGACGACTTGCCACTTCGCTGTTCTCATGAATCAACACTTGATGAGTTCTCATCGATGAGGATATTACCGTGTCCGTCTGTATTGGTGTTGTTGTCGATTGATAAATCCCACGCATAGCAAGCTATCCAAGCATTTGCAGCTAGATAAATTGAAAAATCAGAGAGAGAGGGGATAGAACACCATGCAAACTTCTACTGAAAAATATGACTGCTGCTGACAACTCAACGCCATCCGCTGCTCCGGAAGGAAGCCTCCCTCGGACAGTCACCGCATCAAACAATATCCAAGGTGAGTAGACATCAAATGGATTTCATTTTATGAATGCATTTGTCCCATTGCACTCACTGTGTTGAATGTTACGTGTATTTTTGACACATAGTGGAGACCGACAATGCAAAGTAGAGAGAACCAGAAAACGACCCCGCAGAATACTGCCGCTGCTGCTGTTCGCTTGGATGAAGAAGTGTCTCAAGCCAATGAAGCTCTGTTTCTCAGTATTGCTGATGAAGCTTTGGCTAGCAATGATGAACATAATAATCAAAACGAGCAACAGGCTAAGCGGACAAGCACTGTTTCTACAGGTAGCGAAGTTGCACATGACGTGGACGCGTCTGCAGCGGCTACAAGTGCCCCATCTAATGCTGGTGACGGGGGGCCTGATATTACATCTGCTGCTGATGCCGAACCCACTTTCTCTGCTGCACATACCGATGCTGCTAATACCAAGCAGGAAGCGGGAAGGAGGGGATCTGAGTTTCTCCTGATTGCCGCACAAGCGGCGGAAGCTGCTGAATTTGCGGAGAAGGCGCAATCCAGAGCTGACGCTATTCGCCAGGCGGCGATACAACTAACTTCTGCGTCTCCTCCTCAGGGTCAGCAAGAACAAGGTCACGACCATGTTACGAATCAGTTAAACACACTGGCGGATGGGCTGATGAATCTTCAAGGTCAGAATAATACTCCTGTACAGAAAGAACTTTCATCGGATATCAAGATTGATGAGCAACTCAAGGCGCAAGTTTATAGTGTGGCTGCCACTATGATGCAAGCAAACGGAAGTCAATCAAAGTATGACCCCGTACCAAGCTTGGCAATGGATGGGACGCTTCATAGGCCCAATCCACCCAAGTCTTCTGACAAACCTCGTCCTAAGCCGGTAAAGCATGTGTATCATGATTACGCTAGCGCACCTACCCCGAACGACATGCCTCGCAAGAAAACTGGCGGCGTTAGTCAACCTTTCCCTGATAAACTGATGAGCATGCTGGATCGGGAGACAGCGAATCATCCGGATGTGATCACTTGGTGCCCTCACGGTAGAGCATTTGTCGTGAAGAAACCCAAGGTTTTCACAGCTGAAGTGATGATCAACTACTTCAGACAGAGTAAGCTGACTTCCTTCCAGCGCCAGTTAAATCTGTACGGTTTTCGTAGAATCACTCAAGGTGTAGATTCAGGAGCATACTATCATGAGCTGTTCTTGCGGGGAAGGCCGGATCTCACTTCCAAAATGGCGAGGCAAAAAGTCAAGGGCACAGGTCATAAGCAACCTACTGATGCTTCCACCGAGCCCAATTTTTACGCAATGCCACCAGTCACGCAGATGACAGAAGCAATGAAAACAACTCTGGGATTGGGTCAGGTCTACCCTCATAGCGCTCCTATGAATTTTGCCTCGACCAAGCCGCCTCCAATGGCTGTCCCAGATGGTACATTATACACCAAATCGAGTAAGAATGCTCCACTGCCTAGTCCAAGTTTGCAAGCAATTGCAGCACTAAGAAGACTGTCAAACCCAGCCCTTGGTGTCCCGACTAATTTTAGTCTGGGCGCTCCTGCGGCACAAGCACAGCTTCCTCATCAGACAAATGAGAATGCCATCTGGAGTGGATGCCAGCCAGATCCATATCCCTACCAAATGCAGCCAGTAGATCCATCATCTCTATCGCCGTCGACAGTGCACGGGTTTCATCCTACGTCATCGTTAGGAGCATGTCCTGTAGCATCAGAGGCAGCTGCAACAATGGCTCAAATGTTTTCTACACCAGGTCGTGCCGAAGGCGGTGGGACAATGAAACTGATTCAATCGGCATAAAATCTTACCCAGTCTGATTCGAATAGATGTCAAAATGATGCTAATCCAATCAGAATATTTCATAATGCACAATAAGTTTTGAATGAATAACAACTTTTGAATAAGCAGCTTGACTTTACTGCTGTTGACCATGTTATGAGTTACTTTTACACTGTCCAATCTTTCGGCTCTTTTAGAATCTTTAGCAGCCTTTCTTCTTCACTTCCTTCTGCTGGAACATGATTATAGTCAAATGCAATCTTGGGAGGTGCACTAACCATGACACCTTCCACTCTAGGGTTGGCATTTGCAAGCCCAAATTTGACTCCTCTATCGTAAAGTAGATTGAATTCAAGATAGCGACCGCGTCGTAAGCACTGCCAATGTTTCTGCTCTTCTGTAAATTCTTTGCTGCCATTCTTCTCAACAATTGGAAGCCATGATGGCATCCAACCGGTTGCAACATCTTCTACAAATGATAGAGTTGCTTTTGTAGCAGAAAGATCATCAAAGAATATACCTCCTGTCCCACGATGCTCTGACCGTGCAGGTAGGTAAAAATATTCGTCACAAAATTGCTTCATTTGTGCATGAGAAAGGTTGTATTCATTGTCCTTCAGGAAAGTGTGAGTCACACATTTGCTTCAGATCTTTATGGAACTTGGAGATGTCCTCGTCAATCAAGTAGTATGGTGTAAGGTCACTGCCACCTCCAAACCATGCAACTGCCGAATCATCACTTGCTGATTTGACCAGAAATATGCGAACATCTGAGCGAAAATGTTGGTACAAACGGATTGCGTGTGTGTAACACAACAGATAAGGCAGCGGCAGAGTAGATGTCTCCTTCTTGTACCACCAAGTCACCTTCTTGTTGTTGTTGTCGGCCTTGGATTGTAGCTGCTCGATCGGCAGTCAGAACACCATTCCTAATGATAGTTAAGGAGCATGCTCCCTTCTCAACAACATTCCCTCCTTGAATGACACGTGTGATGCCTCCACTCTTAGTTTGTTGCTCGTCACTACTGTCATTATCATTTGCAAAAGCTCCCCATCCATCACGTGAAAACGCATTCTCTGAACCATCAGCTTGTTCGATTTTGGATATCATATCTGTTTGATGATTGATGAGAAACTTTGCGAACTCTTCAAAGATATCTTGTGGAGTAGAAGACGCATCATTAATACTGCCACCTACTGCTTTGGATACAGGCATAGATTTAGGGGCAGCAAATGCATCTACCTTCGTTGTAGCAGCAACAAAGAAGCAAATAGCTACTGATGATAATTTAGGGAGTGAGAGAAACATCATACTTTTCTGAATAGATAGAATCGACCGCTATCATTTGATGGTCTCTGGCTTGGCTGGGCTTGGCTTGTATTGTGGTGACTTTTGGATCTGAGATTTGCTCGACGTGGAGGTGATGGAGAGTTTAAAGGGCGACAGTAACAGTCGCATCGTTACCCAACTATGTCCAACCCAAGAACAAAGGCAGAAAGCGCAAAGGTCAGAAACACTGTCTTGCTTGCGTCTCTTTTTTCTCTTTGCTCGCTATAATATTGAATAATGACTAACGACAAGACTTGCACTTAGACTCTTTCCAGTCCATGCAGGAGCGAAAGTAGCAAAGCCAGCTCATAATTAATAAATTGATGTTATCGATGATGAACATCCCGAAACAACCACCCGGTGCATACATTCGATGGATCACCCTATTAGGCATCCTCTCGTACTTCCTCTACTTCGTAATAGTCGGAATTAAATCCGACCCACCGTCATCAAACGCAGTTTATATTTGCGACACAAACAATTTATCGGAATTAACTCAATGCCAAGGCTTGGATGATGAAACTTCCTGTGCCAATCTTGCCGATGCGGATGGGAATGAGGCTACATGCATTCAATCATCATGTGGGTACAAGCTCTTTGATCATCTAGATGTCTCCGTTGCAGGTACATCTGACCCATATTCTTCAGAGGACGCGAACGATCCAACATCTTTTCTGTCGGTAATGTCAATTTTCTATGGGCTAGTTCCTTATCTGGTTGGATTCATCTATGGTGTCTCGTTTCTGCTGACTGGTAGTGTAGTGCCATTGACAAGATTGGTAGTTTTGGGTGTCATTGTGGTGATAAATGATGAGATATTGAAAAAGGTTGTGGTGCAGAAGAGACCGATAGGGAGTTGCCTTTACTTCAAGTCGTTTGGAATGCCCAGTGGACATGCTGCTACAAGTATTGGGTTGCTTGCATATCTTTTGTTGGAGCTGTTTGTACTCCATCCTAACTTGATTTGTGGCCTAACATGTCAAAAGAAAGGGGGCGATGGAGACGATGTTTACTTTTTCGCTTGGGGATACGGCTGGCAGAAAAGGGAGAATAACAGCAACAATGCCATCGATATAGAACAGGATGGTGATGAAGCAGGCGAATACTCGGCTGTCACCAATGGTAATGCGAGTGGCGAGGAGAAGATTGTGGACGTAGAGGCGGGGAATCCTTCGAATGACTCCAATGCCAATGTATCCACCTCTGTACAGAGTTCTCTTCAAGGAAGGTGGAAACATCACTTGTACGCCTTCTTGTACATTCTGTTGTTGTTCCCAGTGCCATTTTCGAGGGTTTATCTCTACGACCATTTCAAGAACCAAGTCCTGCTTGGCTCAGTCGAGGGGATTTTGATTGCAAGTATTTGGTATTTGGTCGTGATGCGGCTATTTGGAGTGCGTTTCATGAAGTGGTGGAGTAGGAGTTCGTGCGCGAAATGGTTTGGCCTTACATTTGGGCAAGAATGAACTTTTCTAGTCAAATGGACTCAGAGCCAAGCTTCTCATTCCTCTGTCTGTCTCTCAATTTCCAAGGCTTCTGTAACATTATCGCACTTGATGCAATTGAGTCTGTTGTTGAGTTATCAGCTGGTTATGAGAGAGGGCTGCCTACCTAAACATAGAGCTTGACAAGGCAATCATTGACATGCTTGCTTGCAAAACTGTCGTCAAGTCGAACAAGATATAGTGTAAATAGATAAAGAACAAAATAAACTCTATTCACAACTATGTTACTATTATCTGAGAATGACCTCAATCCGAAATAACACTGTAATTCAACATTAGCTTAGAATGTTTTTCTTAATCCTGGGTTCTCTTGGATCCATTGTATTTCTTGCAGAACTTCTGGTTCCTTAAGAATTTAGGGTCCATTCCTTTGGTGGAAACGTACTTGGTACGCTTCTTCTTTTTGATACCATTGGCATGTGCCTTTTGTGTGTTGTTGTGTTGACAGGCGTTCTTTTGCTGTTATTTTTGAAGCAAGCAGGAGAGAGGGCAACAATGGAGGTGAGTGACACATCATATGTTTCGAGAGAGAAATAAAAGAATAACACAGCGGCGATAGATGGGTATGCAGCTAGGGTTTGGTATGCATTGTTTTGGTGCAATGCGGGCAGTGCGAAACCATTGATGGCATCCTCTTTGTCAATAGACTAGAGGCATGTGTGTGCTTGATTTCGTCAATAGCTAAGCCGACACATCATAGGCCAGTGGTCGCCCCTACCCTTGGATTGCCCCGCAGAAACAGCCGAGCACCAGCGACGCTCTACTTTAATCTGGGCTCTACAGCTGAATGACTGCATCACTCTCCCTATTTTGTCGGCATAGACCAATCCAAGCCAGAGAGGTACTGTCTAGACGCTGTTCAAAGTCGCCGATGCGCTATGCTGCTTTTGCACCGCATCCTTGGCAGAACGCTTCTGGCCCGATCGCCGCCATACCGACTGCATCCATCTACGACATTGCTGTCGTTATTCTTGTTCGTACCTTAACCATCTTGACGAATTATTTTAGCTAGTGTAGGGTAGTAGTTGACCAAATTGAAGGTGAGATGGAAGAGGTGAGGTTGTTTTGAGCTGGCCGGCCCGTAGATCCACGTAGGAATTCATATCAAACTCACCATCGCCTCTCAAGTAACAGGTAAGCAAGAGGCGGGCGGAGATGGGAGAAGAGAAAGCGAAGAACGGGGGGAACAGAAAACGGGAGGAAACGCGCGGGAAGACTTTCTTCATATTTGGCGCAATTTTAGGACACTGACTCAAAAAGCAAGAAGATGATGACAATGAATGAGATATACTACAGTGAACTTCTTGTCCTACTTACATATCGGAGTCTTCGCTGTGTGGGCTAAACCAACTTATACGTCGTACAAAATCTTCCGCAATGAAAGTTCCAACTTCAAGCGCTCAACCGCGTCTTGTTGACACGGTTGATAACATCAATAATTTCCCCATGAACATACCGAAGCACCTACGCAAAGCAGCTGGCTCGAAAAAACCTGATGTCCTCCCTGCCTTTATCAAAACTCACTCCATCACATTATCAGACCTAGATGATACCACATATGATGGCAGAGGTGCTTTGCACATGGCGGCATGGACAGGTGCAATAGAGAATGTTATCTTGCTACTAGATATGGGTGTCGACATCAACGCAATAGCAACGAGGGTTCACAATTATGGTAAAACTCCCATATTTTTTGCTGCAACACGTAGTAGAACGGATGTTATGAACTTGCTACTTGATCGGAATGCAAACGTACGAATTGTCAACAACAAAGGCCAGAGTGTCTACAGTATTGCAAAATCACATTTCGCTTCAAATGTAGTTGATCGGATTTTACAAATAGAGAAAGAGCAGCAAATCCAGAATGGGCTGGATGCTGATAGCCTGGATGGCTGGGCAGACTATAAAAAATCTCATCCTGATGGATGCGTGTATGGTGATTTGGATTTGCGTTTTCTGGGTAGACCATTGACAGATGATGATGTCGTCAAGGACTTCGTAGTCAACCCTACCACTAAAAAGTCACGAAAGGGCAATTTCACAAAGAATAATCCTCACTTGACTGATTGGAGACAACCAAAAACGGAGCAAGACGATAATGAGCGACTGCCCCCTAAGCCTGATTTCATTTCTGAAGAAGAAATTGGACAGTTGGAGGAGTTGTGGTATCAAGCCAGATTGGGTTTGCGTGATAATGACTCTTGGAGTATCTTTAGTACCCTTCTTTCCATTGTTCAGTTATTTGATGGAAAGAAAATGAACTCATCTTGGGCAGTGGATTGTGCTGCTCGCCTCAAACTGGAGGGTATTATGAGCCGAATTGAGCAGGATGACCAAAAGAGTGAAGGACCAGTCGCAGAAATAACAGACATGTCGTCATCAATATTATCCGAAGCAACGATCTATTGTGGCAATGGAGACAGGTATGCTGTTCTGGCCAAACGAATATTGACGAAAGCAAGAGAAGCAACAGAATCATCCGATGCCGGCTCTACCTCCTTGTCCAAGTATGAAACGATACAGATAGATCAATTTTGGTCAGATGCAGAAACTGCATTGAACAATGAACGCTACAATGATGTGTTTCTTTCTTTGACTAAGATTGTGATAATGATGGACACGAAGACCGGTCCATGGATGTCTAGCCTTGCAAAAAAGCTGCACACATTTCTTGAGTCGAGCAATGCATCAATTGATAATGTTAAGCGAGAGCTTGAAACATCATGTGATAGGTATGACAATCGTCAGAGTACACTACTGAGAAAGTTATTGTCCAAATCGATTGATCAAGATGATGTCACAGTTAGAGGTCTCTCACAATCAAATGCAAAGCAAAAGAAGAAGAAGAAGCACAATCATTCATTGCCAGCGCACTACAAAAGTACAATCGATTTATTACAAAGCATACCTACCACTTTGTTATCTTGGGATATTCTGATGAATGAGTGTGCAAGTTCACCCGTTTCGAGCTCAAACTACTTGTCTCTTCCGTCTCGTCCCATCTTTGTGGACTCCTGTGAAGAGTTGGAATGCTTGCGATCAAAATTACACGACGTTGCAGTACGGAATGAAAGCGGAGTAGATCTCAGCCTAAGTCAATTCGTGGCATTTGATACTGAATGGTACTCTGCTGCTACATCAACTCAGCTAGCAACCATTCAGTTGAGCATTTTAGAAGAAGGCATTCCATCCTCCTGGGTTGTCGATCTCATTTGTGCTGATGATACTCCCAACTATTCAATGACTTGTGATTTACTACGCTGGTTATTTGTGGAGAGTGAGCTCAACCTGGTTGGTTTTGCTCACAAGCATGATCTGCATATGCTATCGACTTATATTGGACAAGAGATTGCAATCTCTCCAAAATATATAGATTTGCAGCTTCTTGCTGCTCATCAGATGATGGAGGAAGAAGACATATCATCACTACCTGGCTTGAAGTCGTCTTGTGATCACTTTCTTAAGTTTGGTGCGGGTGCTGAGAAGAATTGGCGTGACTACTCTTTATCAAAGAAAGAACAATGTAGTGAATGGGGCAGGAGGCCACTAACACCAAGTCAACTAGAGTATGCGGGTTTGGATGCCGCAGTCCTCCTGGTAGTACTGGCAGAAATTGTACGTTCAAGATGAACGCGTAATGAGTAACAAGTTATCACGTTACTTCTATTTTTCTATTACTTAATACTCGACAAAATCAAATTGTTCATGAAAGGCACTCAAATTTTGAGATGCAGCCAATGGAAGTAGATCCCATTGTTCGTCACATGTCAACGCAATCCTCAGATAGCTCCAAACATGCTTTGCTTCTTGGTTTAAGCTCAGTGTCTGCAGATAACATCGCGACGCCTCTGAATAATTATGTAAATTGGAATGAGCAATTGCCATGTTTAGCCATCCTCTAGCATACTTCGGTTTGAGACTCAATGCCATGTGATAAGACGATAATGCCTCCTCCGATCGATTACTATTCGCCAATGTCGCACCTAATTTGTTCCGCAGCTGATAATCATCGGGTCGTACTTCAATTGCCCTTCGAAATGAATCTACTGCCGCATCATAATCACGACTCACGTTGTACACTACACCCAATGCCTCGTATACATCCGCCGCAGCATCGGCAGTGTTGTCAATATCCAACGCACGCAGTAACAATCGTTCCACATCTCTCATTTCTGACATTGTCTGCTCTCTCATACCCCGTCTTGCTCCTTCATCAAAATCATGATCCTCACTCCCATAAAAGTCCTCCTCCTCCTTCAAAGCCCCCGCCATATCCATCCCAGCATACAAAGGGTGATTTGCTACCCAACTCTTAAGCGTCTCCACAGCCCGTTCGTGATCCAGTTCATTGACATACGCAACACCCAGTGCCAATAAAGTCTCTGGACTATACGGATCACGCTCTATAGATCTCATCATACACACAATAGCTTTGGAATCTTCATCATTCTCAGTGTGACATCGTCCCAGCATCCGCCATGCATCGGCATGTTCTGGATCGATATTGCGTAATGTTGATTCGAAACAAAGTATAGCTTCGGATATATTCCCCTCCTCAAAGTGTTGTATCCCTTGTTCAAACAAATCTTCAGGAAAGTTGTTGGTTGCTGCATCGGTGGTATCATTGAGAGTTGGAGCAATATCGGTGAGTGGAGTAGTGACACATCCAAAAAGTCGACTTCCCTCTGAAAATTCATAATGTGGTTCTGCAGTTGTTGCATCATGATTCAAATCTCCTGCAGCAGCTGTAGTAGTTGCATCAGTATTATACAATCCAGCAATATTACTAACATCGTATTCAGCATCTACATCATCATTGTCAAATTCTTCTGCATATTCTGCCTCGGCATCACGCCATGCCTGAGCTAACCGTTCTATGGATGCATGTTCGGTGAATCCCTCGTGGTTTAACTCATCTTGGGATGATACTGTTGCGACATCATCCTCTTGAAATACTTGTTCCTCGTTGATATTGATGTTGGTTTGTGTAGTTGTAGCTGCCGCTTTTTGTTGTTGCATAGCCTGTTGTTGTTGCTGTTGTTGTTGATATTGCACCATTGCCGCCATTTGTTGCTGCTGCATTTGCATATGCTGCATCATGGCCATTTGTTGTTGCTGTTGCATCATCATCTGTTGTTGAGGATGCATTTGCATTTGCATGGATGAATGATGAAACATTTGTTGTTGCTGTACAGGATGTTGCATTGAGCCGTGGTGGGCTGCTGTAACATTATTTGACGTGGAGGATGATGACGACCATGCATCTTCCAAGCGTTGTTGATTGTCCATCATTGCTGTATTTGGCATTGTCATCATACCACCACTACTATGATGACTACTGCGTTGACCAATCATTTCTGGTGCTACCATTGGCATGATGGATTGCGTCGGAGCCGCCATCGTTGCTGCAGAGGTGGCAGCGGTCCCACCCAAGACAGCCCCGAGTGATCCAAATGCCTGCGCTGCCTGCCGAGAGGCTGCAGCCGCAGCGGAAGAAGTGGCTGCATCTGATGCGCTGCCTTGGCGCAGTGCAGAGGCGACGGCTGATTGGATTACTCGGTCGACGGCCGTGCCTGAGGCTGTGCAGTCCGCCATGATCAACAACTCTTGTGGATGGATATGAATCGATTTTGAGAGGATTGTGGAGAGGGGAGGGAAATTTCATGTACAGAGGAATTAATACAAATTGTTGCGCCCTCGAAAGATCATCATAGTATCACATCATAGTATCACATCATATAGGAAGTAAGATAGTGAAGATAATCATGACCTGTCACTCGGGTGACGCTGGTGACGGACATTGAACCATGAAGAATCAAATGGAAATATCCATCCAACAAAATGCCTCCACAATTGGCATCGTCCGACCAGAATTCATCTCCACCACTATGGATTGGTGGCATCTCAAAAGTGAAGCATGGGGCAATTCAAGTGTCATTCATGCAGATTTGACTCATCCAAACTTGGTTGCTGCAGCAAGGGGTCTACGCCCGTTCTTTCTCCGCATAGGTGGGTCTTTTGCGGATATTGCCACGTATAACATGAGCAATAACAGCACTATTAGCACTACCCCATTAGTAGGAGAAGCAAATCGATTAGCAAAGGCATGTAGCAAGAACCGACAACTATGTTTGACAAGGCAGCGGTGGGACGAAATTCTCAAACTTGCTCATGACACTGGAGGTAGAATCTTTTTTACATTAGCTTATCTTCAACACACAAGAGATGATGAATCGGGAGAGAATGATCAACGAGATTGGGACTCTACCAATGCCAAACAGCTACTACAATATACTGCACAATCCAAATATGCCAATACTGTGTTTGGGTTTGAATTGGGCAATGAACTTACTCATAAACACAAGATTCAGAATATTACCAGATTGGTACATGCTTACGAAGAATTGAGACATATCATAGACGAAACGTGGTCAGCAACGAATGACAAGAACAAACACAAACCAAAGATACTAGGCCCAGCCTCTATAGGACCATCACAGACAACCAAACTATTAAAGGCACTGGGGAGTCATATTGATATTGCTACTTATCACAAGTATCATGGTGGAGGGAAAGATCCTAGTATAATACAACATGCAAAAAGCACATCGATAATTCAACATCCAAGGAATTTTCACGAACTTTCCAATGCAGTCAACAAATACATGGACAAACCAGAAGTGTGGATTGGAGAGGGAGCCATGGCATACAATAGTGGAAGGCAAAACATAACTGACTCATTTGTTGGATCGTTTTGGTTTACTAATTTGCTCGGTGCTATATCCAAGTCGCGCCCGCATACTGTCTACTGTCGTCAAGCGTTAGTTGGTGGCTATTATGAATTGATATCTCATGAAACAATGAAGGCAAGGCCTGATTACTGGATAGCACATTTGTGGAAGAAATTGGTAGGGACCAAAGTGATTGGACCAATACTATCACCAAGTCGTAAAGACTCACCAGATGAGTACACTTTTGGATGCTGTGAAGGAGTAGGATATGATACGTTGCTTATTCATACATTTTGTGCCAAGGAAGAGAGATCCAATCCAATATTCGTCATTACAAACATTGACAAGAAATCACCATTCAGTCTTAACATTACTGTCGGTACGCACATGACAAAATATATACTGACTGGCAAAGGTGGTAGGAGAGACTCTCGAAGTGTGGTCTTGAATGGTAATCAGCATCTGACAATCGAAAATGGACAGCTACCAGAAATAGTCGGCGAAGATACGGATGACCTAGTGATAACACTCCCTCCTGTATCCATTGCTTTTGTCATTGTTCATGGCTTTCAAGTTGATGAATGCGTCTCGCCGATAGTTGCTGCTACCAACGAAACTTCCAAAATCAAATACGCATCCTCATTAATAACAGAAGAACAACCTCAGGTCTCAAGTGATGAATATGTCCCCTTCATTGCCAGTGAGAGTGAAATGCATCATCCAGTAACTATTCATGAAGTTCAACAATTAGCAATCGCGCAACTGCTTGGTGCCGTGGCTTTCTTTACTTTAATCTTCTTCTTGAGGAGGAGAATACGAAAATCTAGGAGGCATTGAAAATACACGAGAGGTGCCTAGATGGACATCACAGTTAGTTCTTAAGTTCCTACAACAATCATTTATATTTTTCCAGTAACATAATATGGACAACAAACAAGTACAGGGTAAGACTACTGGAAAATTTTCTTTCAAGGAAGGAAGGTCACTAGCACTCGTGCTTCTTGGCTCTGCTTAGCAACTTCACTAGTTTCTCGAGCAACTTCATCCTCTTCTTGTGCTTCTTGACTGATGTGGCCTGCTTCATCTCGGCCAGATCAGTAAATGAGCCAACGGAGCGGATAACCAGCGGGGTTCGTCTTGGCATATCTGCTTGAAGCCCAATCAGGGAGGCTCTTACAGTCTCTGTTTCCTCTTTTGGACAGATGCTGCTGCTGAGGTCACTACCTTTAGACGATGCGTCATTTTCTTCACTTGGATGAGTCAAGGCAAAGATATTGTTTGTTCCCATAGTAGTAATGTCCTCACTCATGTTGCGATAGTTGCTCAAGTATGCTTTGTACTCTTCAGCCACCTCTTCATCGTTACCAGCCTCGTCTTCGCTTTCAATATCCTTCTCAAGTTCCTCCACAATGGCCAATTCATCTGCTCTCAGCTTTTTCTCTTCCTTCAATGTGGAAATGTAAGCCCTCATCTTGCTTCGTTGTTGCTCCTGCTGCTCTAATTCTCCAATTCGGGTCTCATACATTTTGGCATTCTCTGCCAACTCAACAAAGCGCTGGTGTTCCGCATCTCTGGCCTCCTTGGCAAGCCTTGCCTCTTCTTCGAGTAGCTCTCGCTTCAACCTTTCTTCATCAAGACGCTTGTGTAACGCTGCTATGGCCTCTTCTGCTAGCTTGGCTTCCTCGTTGATCCTCTCTTGCTGCATACGCTTAGCTTCTTCTTCAAAGAGCTGACGCTGCATTGCTTCCTCCTCTTCCATGAGCTGGCGCTGCTTCATTGCCTCCTCCTCTTCCATGAGCTGACGCTGCGTCACTGCCTCCTCTTCTGCCATGCGCTGGCGCTGTCTTGTTTCCTCCTCTGCCATAAGCTGACGCTGCCTTACCTCTTCTTCTTGGCGCTGTCTTGCCTCTGCCTCCATCTTCTCCATAAGCTGCAGCTGTCTTGCTTCTTCCTTGGCCAAAAGTTGACGCTGCCTTGCCTCTTCAGCTGCATTTGGGTTTGCCTCGACTTGCTTTCTCTGCTGAAGCTTCTGCAACAACTCTCCATCCATCTTGACAGGCTTGGTTGCCTTCGTCTCTTCTTCCTTGGCCATCAACCCTTCAGCTGCAGAAGGGTTTGTTTCAGCTTCAGCCCTTTTCTTCAGCTTTTGCATCAACTCTCCATCGATCTCAGAAGGTCCAGTAAATAGACGTAGGCGATCTGCGACGGGGGCTTGGGCCTCTTCGACGATCTCACAAGCAGCATTCTCTTTCTCAAAGTCGTCCGACTTGAGCCTCTTGTTCGACGGAGTCGATGGCAACGTGTTTGTCTTAGTGAGAAGCGTCTCCTCAATCCACCTCTTACGCTCATTCGTCAACTCATGATTGTCTTTATTCTTACAATACTCCTCACGTGTCTTGGTATTGTAAGTTTTCTGTTCTTTCGTAAGCAGCGTAGTTTCAATCCAGTGCTTACGCTCGGATGTCAACTCGCGGTTGCTCTTGTTCCGACAGTACTCCTCTCGAGCTGGGGTGTTGAATGGAGTATATTCCTTCTTGGTGAGAAGAGCGTTTTCGATCCATTGCTTGCGCTCCTTGGTTGTTGACTTTGGGGCGACTGGGTCAGTATTCTCGACGTTGGACTCGTGTGAGTATGATTGGTTGAGCTGTAGTGCATTATCGTCAGTGGATGACCATGTAGGGCAGGTTCCTAGAGTCTGGGATGAGAGTGATTCTCTGTCCTTTTTGACTGAGGGAGTGCTGCTGGATGGATCCGAGGGATTTTTGTTCTTGTAGGGAGAATATATTGTCCTCATGTTGTCTGTTTGGATGTGTATTCGTGTTGGGGTTATGGTGTATGGGGTCGACGGCCCTTGGGGTGCTGTTGGGTGTTGTTCACGAAAGAGGAGGTCGGCGGCACCATCGCTGAATAGATCGTGCTGTAGTGGAGGCGAAACACATGACATGTGTTTCCTGTCGCACCTATTTTTCTTGAAAGTAGGCAACGTGCCCCAGGCCCCAGCACTGGCGTTTCCTCTCGGTGGACGTTAGATACATAATACGTCGGCATGTTAGTGAATACAGCTGCCAACGAGACTATTACTATCGGTGCGGAGCGACATAGTACAACACACTAGAAAACATGGATCTGACGGCCCGCCAGCAACCAAGGACGTTTTGGGAGCTGCTCAGATGCTGCAAGAAGGATGCCGCAGACGGCGACGGCGATGATTTCCACAACACAACATCATCTCAAGTTTGCATATCCACTTTAGATAAAGACTTGTCAGTATCTACCACGTTAGATAGCCTGCAGACGCAGAGTACATTAGAAGCAGGTGAGCTTTACGTTTGAAAGCATCGTTCAAACATAAACCATGTGTACATTATCTTCTCTTAGTCTAACCATAACAATAGATTTTTCTTTCCGATCTAACACAGATGAAGATGGGCAAATATTTAATGATGATATTAACGAAGTTGCAAAGGGAGGAAGCAGACATAATCAAACAGAGCAGCAGCAGCATCGAAAAGGAATGGCACCAGCAATCTATCAAGGCAGCAATTGATAACAATGAGAAGCCTACGGACGAGTTTAAGGACGAGGGCTTTGATGATGCTAGCGTTATCTTTGATAATTTGACAGACTTTGCAGAACAGCTGCATCAGGAGGTTGACACTGCTGTATCTAATATGGTGGATGCTCTATATCAATAAAAAAGATGTGAACATGAGTTACTTCGTTTGGTGGAGGCTGACAAGAACGATTCAAAACCAGAACGCAATACTCACTACTGTCGCCTCGTAGGCAAGGTTTAGGTTTAACCAACGACCTTAAACAAGGCCGCCTACCTACATAACCACTGGCAAGTGCTGCACAGCTCAACAGAGAGGATGTACATGAACAAAGTCTTGGTACCTGGAATTTAATGTAAAATAGTGGAAGGAAGTCTTGGTTTTACAAGAAACATTCAAATCGAAGACCCTCCAAGATGAAATTTTAGCCGAACCAAGAGTAAATAAGCAGGGTCCGCGACGAGGGCTCCCGCCAAAATTTTACCTAGTAAAAAAATCGAGTCCCGGAACCGTCTCGTCAGCAAGTTCAGCTGTCGCATCTCAGTACCGCTTTCAAACCGCTTCGCCGAGCTCCCCCCTCGCTCCTCGCTCCAGCGAAGAACAACACCTCCCTCCTGTGTCTGCTGCCTCTATCTTCATGCGTACACACATGTCTTACTGCTGAGTGATAGTGGCTTTGGCTCCTTTATGTCTACATCATTTAGCCGTTGGTTTACGAGCTCCATTTCCTGCCGACCGTTAAAGCCAAAAGAATATGCCGCCAGCTACCTACCGATCTATATTCGTGATATTATTCCTTCTTTGGACGTCACTCCCTTTACGTCTATCTCGTCATCTATGCGGTAGTATGAGATGTCAGGTTATCTAATCCTGATGGGGCTGGGACAAGGCGGTGGCGTCGGGTACCGGCAATGATGACAATAATTAATAGACGACGCTGTAGAAGAGCACTCGACACAACGTGGAGGTAGTTTGATGTGTTGCGTGGGAGGAGTGCTATTAGTGGTTAGATTGTTGCCCACCTATGTCCAACATATACCTAATGTAATAGGGACTAGAGGCACTCCCTCTTTGAACGATGAGGTTCTTGAATAAAGGGGAACAATCTGGGGAGACATAGACTGCTGCTCACAAACGGGGGGGTTGATGGTTGATGCGGGTGGAGAGAGTCAGTGAGTATCGATGAATATAGATGTTATTATGAATTATGTGATGTATTTTCTCTCAATGTGTTGCTCCATGAATTATTCTTTTCCATCTCAGACTTGAGGATTCGTTTGATCACTTCGGCAGAGGTTTTACCTTTGTTCTTGTGCTTGTGGAATTTATTGAAAATGTACGAAGACGAATGCACAACGTTCTTCCATATTCAACATGGATGAGTTCCAGATCTTGCTGCCGTCGAAATCCAGCTCCTTCAATTTGGGAATGACCGTGGTATCGAATAATTGTTGGTACGATTTCTTCATGTCATCCTCGGTTGTTCGTTGCCTCTTGCTTCCACTAGAATCGTCTCCACTTGGCTTCCTCTTCTTACTCACACTCTCCTTCTTCTTCTCTTCAATACCAAGTAGCTTAGACAGAGGCACTTTCTTCGTCTGTGCCGTCTTCTTTTGGACGTTTGTCGAGCCGCTGGTAGATCCTTGGGTCTTTAGTAAATGACGAAATTGGATAGTGGAAGTATCTTCTGCCGTCTGCTTCACTCCATTGAAAGTTCTGTCCCACTTCTCGCCTGTGTATGCATGGAAGGTAAACACTGATACTCTAACGTAGATCTTTCGTAGAGTGCAACGGTCGATGTCGTCTAGATTCATGATATGACGGGCAGCTTGGAGGAAATCGTTGAATAGCTCCTTGTCCGCGAGGAGTTCTTGCTTTCCAACTTTGATCGCCTCTCGACGGTAGCGAATCATCCGTCTCTTGCTGAACAGTTTGATTGTAAATAGGAGTAGCTTGGTGCTCCAGGGGATGAATTTTGGATGAACAAGGGATAGCATCCCTTGATTTTCGATTTGGAACTGCTGTGTGTAGTATTTCGACTGGTAGTCTTCATCAATCAAGGTATCGTCAGCCATGAGTCCCATTGCACCCAGTAGATCATATTCCGGACCTTTGCCGTGCTTCAATGGACAAAAACTTCGTCCTCGCTTTCGATATTCCAGCCCCGACGATGTTTTGGAGCATCTTGAAAAAGTTGGGCGTGTCTTGCGTCACAGTGACGTCATCCTCCACCACTTTCATCTCGCTAATGACCGTAAAAACCCTCTCTAGAAAGATTTCAGCCACGGCATCAATCACCATAATTGAACCTTTACGGCATACAATTCCGTCCAGCTTGAGGTGGCCGTGAACAACATCATTATGGAAGGAATCCGAGACAAGATAATCACGCAGAGATATCCCAAAGCAAGGAGTGTGCTTTGAACCGTAGATTTCCACTTCAAAGTAGGATAGAAGTTCCAACATGATCTTGTGAAAGAGAGGCTCTAATTCTTCGTGAGATCCTGCAACAAACTTGTCGATCCATTCCTTTGTTGTGGCATCAAGAACAGTCTTGTCGATTTGCTGATTCAATTTCGCTGCCAGTTCTCGCATCTCGGCTCGTTGTGAAGGTGGCTGCTCGCAACCGAACATCCAGGTTGACTCAGGGCGGCATTGTCGTGCATTATTGATAGACTTCCTGGTTGCACTGACTTTTCGAAGTGCCGCTTCTGTTTCTTCTCGCTGCTTCTTGGCAAGGGAGTATCCATTGGGCATCTTTTTTCGGCCAGTCCCATTCTCCTCTACACAATCTTCAGATAGGTAGCATCTGTTAGTTGTTTGGGCTCTAGCCGACTTCACCGTCATGTTCGACACACCACTACTGTAGGCGGTTGCTGAGTCATGTTTGGTTCTTCTTTGGCAACTAAACCTTGCCTCCAACGAAGACGAGTTGCTCAGCAACATCGGTACATAAGTCACTCCCCGCTGCTCGATCATGTATTTGGAGAAGTGAACGAAGCCGCAGAGAGCATGCCGCATGTTCTTCCAAGTTTGATGAGCGAGAAATGATTGTTCCCATCCGTCGTCATTGGCTCGTTTCCTGTTCATTTGAGCCCTTTTCCATTCCTCAAAGTAAGAGAGATATCTTTTGACAAGCTGTTCAACAATGTCGCAATTATCTTTCGTGATCTTCTCGTGTTTGCACATGAATAAATCATGGAAGAGAGACTGGATGTGAACCATGAAGAGTAAGCTGGCTATGTCACTTGCAAGTGGATCATGTGTTGCATCGTTGTTCATGGGTCTAACACTCTTTGCTGTTGCATCACTTTCATCATTTTCCAGCTCAGCATACGCATGCTCATCGTCTTCTTCGTCAAAGTCGTCATCGTCAAATTCCTCAGCATCGTCATCTTCGTCTTGAGCTTCGACATTGGAACTATATTCGGCTGCCATATCGGTGACTTTATCACCCGAGTCACACTTGTTTCTCTCGGCGTACACTCTCTGCAGGTAAAGAGCTTGCTCCAGGGCATCTCCATGCCTCAACCTAGACCATACTTTATCGGCACTCTCTGAGCGCTTGTTCGGATATCCACGTCTAGCTTCCACTGTCGCAGATTCGAGTTGAGCAGCACTGATGCCAAGTTTCTCTGCTATGACCGAGAGTGCAAAAGCATTTGTCTTCCACTCGAATGGAATCTTCGCCAAAGACACATTCATCTTGTCGCCTTTGTTGGGACTTACGGCCTTCGCATTCAAGCGAACACCATTTGTGACGTTTCCGCCACTTTCTTCGTTGAGTGCTTGGCGCTTGTCGTAGAGCTTTTCAATGAATGCCCATCCTAAATCGGTACCATTCGAATCTTTGAATGCCTTCTTGCCTGATGGGTGACTGGATAGGAACTGGTTCCTCAGAGCCTTGAGTACATGAGTGGTGCAAAACCATACGAACAATCTGCGAGTTGGATCCGTGGTGTGTTGGATGGAGCAGTCTTCTTCACGTAGCCAAGCTGCCCCACTACTGAGCTTCTTTTGATGCTGCAACATGCAAAATACTCTTGAATTGTTGCCTCCTGCGTCAAAGCACTACGCACACGAGGAAATTTTACAATTTGATGAGATTGAGAATATTTGAAAGGCAACGAGGGACGACTTAGCAACTTACCAATCCCGAAAACTTTCATGTTGACTTCTTCACACATTTTGACAACATGCTCGAGTTGATTGAGCAATGTCTCTCCAGTCAGCGAGCCATCATTGAAGAAGTGTTCCAACAGAAAATATTCAACACCCTCACTAGTGATTGCAACAAACTGCCATTGATTTACATAAACGGCTGCTTCAACAGTGTGTCCATCCTCGGAAAAGACGCGCCTGATAACAGAGTTGATATCAAGCATATCATCAGCTAGCCCGACAGCATCGCCAGTCTGAGTGTTCCAGGCCATACCATGAAGCAACTTCATTTCATCACATCGGAGCAGGCCTTCAAACTTCTCAATCTTCCTAGCTTTCATCATCGCCTTTACCGTCAAGTATGGCTTCGTTGTCTGACCATCTTTGACTTTGGTCTCCGCTTTGACGCGTTGCATGTGGCGCTCACCCGGAAGATGCATGGTAGAATTGGCTTTCATTTCTCTGTAGGCAGAAGGTGAAGTATTGTAGACGGCTGTTGCGAGTGCCAAAGTAGTAGGTGAGAATCGACATTGCTTTCCTTTTCCGCTGACATTCTTACTCATATTCTCCATATTCTCTACAACATGGTCCACCATCACGTCAACTTCCTCCAAGTCCACTTTGGCGGTGGACTGTTTGGATTGATCATCCTCAATCAATGATGCCATTGCAGCTGACAGAATATTCTTGAGAGTATCTCTCAGCTCCTTCCGGCCCTTCTCCTGCAGCAGGTTGTCTAGCATGTCCTTCACATTTGATATGAACTCTTCACCTTTCGAAGACTCGCCATCGCCATCCTCTGCATCTTTGTCTCTCACTTCTTCATTATTGACCATCACTACTTCTTTCGTAAGTTTAGCAACCAACTTTTCGATCCGTTTACTGCGGCTCTTCTTCTCGTTGCGTTTCTTCTGGTTACGATGCTTGCGTTCGGCTGGGTTGAGTTTGCTGTGGGGGGTTTTGCTATCAGCAGCAGTTCGATTGTCTTTATTCAGCTCATTGCGTAATGCGGCGATGGGAGCGTGGTGCTTCTTATTTGCACAACTCTTACAACATGGTTGGTTATCCTCTCGGGATCGAACAATCATTATCTCATGGCATGAAGGAGACTGGCATGAGATTGCCGTAAATCCATTATCACAGGGAACACAATAGACATCCGCAGCTTGAAGCATCCGCATCGCCTTGACGAAATTTTCATCGGCGAGTAAATCGTCCTTACAGCCTACTATCTGGCGCTCTTGAATGGAGAGGTGGCGGTTCATCAGCATGTTGACCGTGGACTTGGCCGACGTGATTGCCTCATCTATTTGATCACGAGGCAATGATTGCGGTGTGGCGGAGGACAGAGACGGAGTGGTTGACGGATCACATGGATGTCTACTTGGAAGGGCCAATTTATTGATGTAATCGAGTGATACTTTGCTGTCGTCTTTTGTGAAGCCCATTCCTCTAACCCGTCGATTCCAAATTTTCTTCAGGACGTCGTGCTTCTTTATCTCACGCGACATCGCAAGTCGTCGCTTTTGTATCCCATCACAGAATGGAGTCAAATCTTGGCGCTGCCCCTCTGCGAAGAAGCCTCGTAGTTCATCCTTGACAAAGAATTCATCTCGGTTGTTATTGTTGGATGGGTTTTGTACCGGTGGAGAAGAAGCGCTCGAGTGAGGTTGCTGGAACTGTGAATAGTACACAGGCGGCAATGTGGCCGCATTTCTAGAGTATGCCGTTGATTTTGTTGATGTTGACCCGTCATATGGATACATCATTGGTTGGTTAGTTGGCATGCCTGCTGATGCAGCAAATGTACCGTGGGATGCATTATTCATCATTGCATTGTTGGAGTATGAATTATTTGAATGGTGATGATTTGACTGAGGAATTGACCCTGGATGGCATTAACACAAAAAGAATAATTTGAATGGGTGAGTAATATGTATTGACCTCTTTGCATGCAACACATTAAGGGGGTATTATTCCGTCACTCACCTCCCGATGAAAGGGGAATAAATGGTGAGTAAGGGACGCTGGCGTTGCTGCGGGGCCAACCCATGGCAGAGCTCTGCGTCTGTTGTGGTGTGTAGTTAAAATTTATGAAGGAATTATGCTGTGGATATTGATGTAGCTGCCGTTGTTGCGTCTGCGGCGCTGCCTCCATGGCTACCACCGCGGACGCACTCCATGATGGAATAGAGCCGTTGCTGGCCGAATTCACTCCTCCGCTCTCCCCCCAGCGACCACCGCCGCTGCCGCCTGCTCCGCCGTTGGACGTGGCCAACCCATTGTAAAGTGGGTAGCCATATCCCCCACCGTTCATTATCTTCCCATCGATCCACTCGATGAAGAGAGACAAAGCATCGGCGGGAGCAAAGCAGAAGAGTGCAATGAAAGAATCTTTGCGTTCTCATAATTCTCAAGCGTAGCCAAATTCGGATTGATCGGCTTAGGGTCGCAACGTCGAGTTGATTCAAATGAGCGGGACTCAGTACACAGGAATCAATTGATTTTGTATGTGTTTTCTGATCACTGCTGATCATACCGAGCGATACGTAGGAACTGGGAAAAAATCGCTAAAATTGAGTACCGACTTGCTGACGAGATGGTAACGGGATCTATGGGATCTAACAAAACGACGCGGACCCTGCTTATTTACTCTTGAGCCGAACAACATTGAAGCAAAATCTAACGACCATGCGCGTTGACCAGATGGCCACCGACCATGGCATGATTCAAACAACCCAACAACCATCACTAGCATAATCTAAGATTTCTATTGACCTTGCATTCACCATGGACCTCAACGCTCGACCTACACGCAATTTCTGGGATATCTTCCACTGCTGCCGCAACATCGGTGAAGGTGAGAATGATGAGAACCCAACGAAGTTCTCGGCAACGAATAATTATGCCTTTATGAAATTTCTGGACACAAAGGGAACGGATATGATGAACACATCGGCAGCGGATAGTGTTAACACGCCAACCACGGTGGCTACAGCAGGTGAGTATTATTCTTGCATTCGGTGCGGTGGTACCAAGTTCAGAATTATCACATTATTGGCAAGATGCATTGACTCAATCGGTGCCCTTCTCTTTTCACAACTAACCTTAACGTGCCTTCTCTTCCCAACAAACTATCCTTGACAACCAGACTTTTCCTTTGATTCTGAAGACTCGAAATTGGAAACAATAACTGAAGATGACAACATCTTTGATGATGACCTCAGCGAGGTTGCTATGGAGGAAACAGAGCAACAAAACAGCGAAAGTGAGAAGGAGGCCGACTTCAACGAACAAGATGCTAGTTTTATCTATGACAAAATGACCAACCTTGCAGAGCAGCAAGATGATGATATGCCTGATATGGATTCATACCTAAATGACGATGGAAACACAAAGACGACGAAAGATGATACAGCAACACAACAGATGCAACCAAACCGCTGCCGGGGAAGTAACCTTCTATCATTTCTTTATCTTCATGATTCTGCGTCACATTTTCGGTCCGTTGCTTGTAGGAATGAGTGTCAAGAAAAAGAAAAATGTGTCTTACTGGGAGAAGTTCTTGTCGTTCACGAATTGCAGCAGCATCGACAAGGCACGATGACGAAAAACCATCCAAAGAAAGCGTTCGAACTATGAAATTGAGACAATTGAAGCTTGATGAGGGAAAATGCGAAGTGTATCCATCGTTGTCAGACGTACCACCCATTCTAGAAGATGAGATCTTGCTCTAGACATGATGCAGGAGGTAGATACTTGTTACAATTATGGGAAGCAACATGTTGAGTGTTATAGTGTGTGTGAAAAGTGTGAGTCTGATTGTTATAGCGCAAATACCAGAGTATATTATTATTTATCATTAGGAAGAGTCAAACTACAAATGGAATTACAGCCCACTTTCTCTCTAGAGGATAGTCCTTAAACTTTTGTTTATACCACTCATGGTGGGCGATAGCTCGCGGTACCAGATTCGATGATGTATAGATGAAAAATGCCATGGCAGGAAGTGAGAATTTAGATGCAATAGCGAAGCCAAACCATTCCAGTATTTCTCCAAAGAAGTTTGGGCAAGAAATGTAGGTAAACAGTGGATGTTGTGGTATGTAGTAGGTCTTCTGATTGTTACCACCACTATTCCTCTGCCTACGCAGATTTCGTAACACTCCATCAGCTGTGATGTTGATGGTCATTCCGACGACAAATACAGATATTCCTAGCCAACTTAGTAGATTGATCCAAGATGATGGCGGAAGAGTTAGAGGTGGAAGTTTGTGCACTCTTACCAGATGGAAGGATTGGATGTATCCATTTAAAATCGTTACTACCATGGCAGATAATGTCACTAGCAAAGGCACTCGATGACTGTTTGAGTTCATCCGAAGTGGATAGATAATCGCCCTATTGATATAATGTAGCGTAAAGAGAGCCAGAAGCATTGTATTTGATGATATTTTGAGCTGATTGTTGTCAAATGAAATTATTGCTGCATCTGATCCACTGCTCATGATTTCGGAATCTCTCAGATAGCAATAACAGTACCAACTCCAAATAAGGTTCGGGGACTCAAATATAAACCATGATAGTTTAGCGTCGAGCTGTGGTCCAAACCACCAGCGGTACTTTTTGCTGTCTTGGACGTGTCGTCCGAAAGGTGCGACAATTACATATCTCGTGACCACATATGTCGGGATGGAGAGCAGCAGAAACAGCTTAGATATAAAGGCATGACTCTCTTCAGTCAATAAGGGCTTCATTGTTCTTTTCAAGATCTATGTATCACCTCTGCTCTTCTTATTTGTCGGTTATCGGCCTGTTGCGATGCCTGCTAGCTGTTCGTTCTCTTGCCTTATTTTCTATCTAGAAGAAGTGAGCTCGATCCAGGTGCTTCCAAGATAATGTTCTTGCTTGCCACTTGCCACCATGGTTGTTTGCTTGCTCTGCTTGTTTGCTGTTGACGTGAAAATTGTGTCAGAAATCTAAAAATGATTGCAACTCTAAAAGCAAATCTTCTCCGATAGTAACAGATTTACAGAACATCAGCCGATCCAAAAGAAATAGGAATTAGTATCTGACCTACATGCGTAATTCCTCAGTAGGGCTTGCTATGTTTCATCCTGTAGAGGTCTGTATGATTCCGACGTAGATACCCGGGCTGCCGTGACAGATGATCCACCCTTGCTTTTTGTGTGGGGAAACTCGGGCTAAAAAATTTCGAAATCAAAAAAGTTTGCCTCCGTCACGATTTTGCTTGAAAGCACCACTGCATACCATATTTGCAAGAATTGCCCCAAAGGTGAGAATAATCAAATCAATGCCCCTAGAAAGTCAATCAACTGCACCCAGGCGATGTCTCGAGAGCTCAGACTTGGTATTGGGGTCGAATTTGACTATACCTGTGTTTTGGCTTCTTTTCTGGTAGATCGAGGTAGCATGCGCTGAAAACCAAGCTACCGCCCAAATTGCAGATTTGAACTTTCCCTTCGGCTGCGTCATCCGCTTAGCTTGCATGGTCAGGCGTGTTGCTGATTATAGAGGTTGAATTCCTCAGCAGAGGTGTCATCTCCATTCCGGCCAGAGGTCGTCGGCACGAATTTTGAGATATGCATTTCCTACCAATTCCTACGTGGAACTGTGTTCAAATCTACCAAAATGATCCTTCCAAGAAGAAGTTGTTCCATTCTTTCCTGTACAATACAAACAACTCACATATCAATTCACTCTTCCGCTTGCATACAAACTGCATCTTGCACTGTCTCTTTTTTCATTGTTTCAGAGTTGATTCACATAACAAACATAGAACAAAACCATGTCTGATGAAGAAGATCCCGTAAATACTGGAGGTGAAGAGGAGGAAGAAGAAGAGGAGGAGGAAGAAGAAGTAGAGGAGCAAGCTGACGACGATGATGATGATGATGACGACGATGATGATGGTAAGTAGAAAGAGTTATCATATGGGTGTGTAGTTGTAGGTGCACTTTCCTTCTCACAATACCTCTTTAATCTACACCAATTAGATGACGAAGGTGCCGAAATAGATATAGGATCGGAAGATTCTGATATAGACGAAGAATCAGAAGATGAGGCCCCTGATCAGGATGATGATGATGATGACGACGACGACGACGATGGTAAGAAAGAAAACGTGTGAACATTAGTATTCTTTTCTGTTTTGCATATTTCTCACATCTATTGATTGAAACGAATACCACAAAAAGAAGGCGATAATGATAGTGACAATGATGGCGGTGCTGATAGTGACAATGATGGCAACGATGATAGTGATGAAGACGACGACGACGAGAATCCTGGGTTGTCTGCTCTTTACGATAATGGCGAAATAGAAGAAGATGAGGAAGACGCAGCTGTTGACTTTGAACCTGGTTCCGATGACGAGGAAGAGGGCATTGATGATTCGGACGGAGACGAAGATGAGGACGAACCAGATTCAAAGAGACAAAAGACAGAATAAATGATGCATCTGCAGTTCATACATTTCATGAATGCAGTCGCATACTCTTCCTTTTTGTTCTAATTCTTCTTATGGTCAGTTAGTGTCTTAAATTAAAGTGTTTGGTGAAGATTACATCTAGAAATCCTAAGTTAATGCGTTTTCCTTGCCGTACTGTTGGCAACAAACTTTCTGGCTTCCTCCTTAACACGATCTTGGCTATTACTATCGCCATGCTCCTCCTCAACCCTGTACCACTTCTTGAACAAACTCTTCATTTGTTTGTCGCTAAAGTTAAACTTCTTCCCAGATGCCACGGGGTTCACCACGCTTTCAAATAATGCCCTTGCCTTGGAGATATCTCCAATCTTCACCTCCTTATCAATATTGACAAAGAGCAAATCCATCCTTTTCGGATGTTTCTCAAGAAGACCATTATAGATCGTCCTTCCGCGTTCAGGGCTTCCAAGCTCAAATTCAAGTTGTGCAAATTTTGACATTGTCTCAACGTGCTTGTAGCTCGGAAGACTCTGGAGAGATCTTTTGAGGAGCTTGTGTGCTTCATCATGTCTTGAACCCTTGAACAGATATTTGAAGTGAGCAATCCAAACTGACTTCTTGCTTTTGAACTTTTTGCACATTTTGGTAAACATAGCATCAGCACGAGTGGTAGCAGAGTCAAGATCACTGGATCCGATCGAAGATGCAGCGGCGTCAACTTCCTTGTCCAGCAACTCACACACTCGCATGTAGACTTGTTTAGGGTTGTTGTGTTGACATGCCCTATCAACAGTCTGTTGCAGAGACTTCTCATTACCGTACTTCAATTCTAGTGTGAGTAAAGCTGTCCATACATTCAGCTGGAGAACACAAAATGGAAGGTTAGGAAGACTGCAAGAATGAAATGAAATAGAAGTTTAATGCACTCAAAACGTACCTTTTCACCTTCCTGTCGGAATTCGATTCTCTCAAATGCGCGGTTGGCAACATTGCGTGCACTATCCATATCTGCAAGAGACAAATGGAAAGCCATGTATTTGATCCACAACTCTGAGCTGTTTGGGTTACCCGCGACTAGTCGCTCGAAGTCAGCAGCCGTCTCAGGATTCTGGTCTGCTGTGCCATCTGCAAGGGCGGCCTCTCGACGAGAAATTTCCTCTTCTTCCCTCTTCTTTGCAGCCGCCTTCTTGCGAGCTTTGTGAGAGCTCTTGAAGCCAGTGTCTTCGTCATCACTTTCATCATCCGAAGAATCAGATGAGTCATCGTCCGAAGAGGACTCGTCTCCCCTTTGCTTAGACGTTTTGGGTTGGACTCCATCCCAATCGAAGCCAACGTTAGTGTCCATAGCTTGCGGCGCCTTCGCATCATTATCCTCCATCTCTTCGTCGGAATCGTCACTATCACTGCTCTCCCCGTCGTCTTCGCTCTCGCTTTCAGTCTCACCATCTTCCTCGCCCTCGCCAGCATGTATTTTAGCAGCCATCTTGGCTACAAAGTTTTCGTCGTCACTGGAGGCGTCATCATCACTATCTTCTTCCATTGCATCTACGGCAGAGCTGTCGTCGTCACTCTCGTCATCAGAGCCATCACTGCTTGAGTCATCATCGTCAACAAAGTTACTAGCCTTGAGACTGAACCCAAGACGGCGTTGCTCTTTATCAATCTTAATGACAACCAACTTAACAAGGTCACCTGGATTGTACAAATCGTGAATATTCTTCACAAATGAGTCACTACACTCTGACACATGGGCCAGTCCACTAATGTCGCTATTATCAATACGGCAGAAACACCCATAGCTCTCTACTCGTGTGATAACACCAGTGTACTTCGAAAACTCCTTGATATCGTCAATGGTGACGCGGTCGCCACTGGAAAGTAGCACAGACTCACGCATGTCAAAATCAACAAAGGAGGTTGCACCCTTTTTCGCCGCAGGGGCATCCTTCACCGCCTTGATCTTTCCTACCACCAATCGACCCGGAGGAAACATGGCACTGGGGTCAGGAATGAAATCATCACTCAATTCCTTCAAAATGACTCGGCCTTCTACGGATCGGGAGAGGCGAACAAAACATCCCTTCTTCGTTGTAGAGACGACGTATGCATGCGCAATATCATTTGCCTTGGGAACAGCATCGTTATCCAAAGCACCTTTTAAGCGTGATTCGCGCAAACTCAACTCCAATGTCCCCTTTGATTTAGCATTTCCAAGAACTTTGCACTTAAAGTATTTACCATCAGGAAAGTCGCTTTGTACCTCATCACTATAGCAGCAAACAAAAGGAAAAAAGACCAATTGTCAGCAAAAAAGAAGCAGAGAATGTATTCAAGATTTCATTGTGACACGACGTATTCAATTGATGTGCCCCTTCACACTCCTGAGACGTATATTATTCGCACATAAGATTTCATAATAATGTTTCACAGCCAATAATACTGATACTTCTGGCCGTTCCACATATGCGAGTTTGAAGACACAGAACAAGTACAAGATTTCTCACCTATCATTTTCATCGTCACTGTCCAATGAGTTATCATCATCATTTTCATGGTCAGCATCAGAATCAGAAACAACTTGCTGCTGTGTGTTGCGTTCCTGTGCTTTTGACTTCGCATCAACCACTCTGCCGAACGGCATGTTCGTCCACTCATTTTCATCGGTGAGCTCAGTAATGCAACAACGACCGATAAAACCACCACGTAAACTCAACATAAGCGATGGAGGTCCTTGCATGATAGACTTTTTGCTTATACGGCCAATCACGACGTCGGAGCGCTGTGGCTTTGTCGGCTTAAATCCAGTGGCTTTCTTGTCAGACTCTTCACCAGGAACTAACAGCACAGACAGAAAGAGAGCTTTGTGCTCATCCTTGGTAGAGTCGTGAACATCTTTCTGCAGGTTATGACTGACAGGTAGCTTATTGTGACCGGTCTGTTCCATGACACAGCATGTGATGCGAGAACCGACTTTGTACTTGGTTGCTAGGTCATTCAAAACATCTGGATCTTCTGATACCTCTAGTGCAGGGATGAAGCCGGATACTCCAGGGCAAACCTGCACCCAAAGGCCATGATTAGACGAAGATTTTGAAGCCGAAGTGACGATGGCTGAAAGAATTGATCCAGGGGGTAGATGGGATGGCTCCGTTACAACAGCAGGCAACCCAGACTCGACACGGTTGGCGAGCTCAACATAAGCAATACCATCTCTAGTGTCAGTGGACACGCAGCGTACTCCTGGAATGACATCGCCTACTTTCCAATTGTAGAATGGGTGGCTCTTTCCAATTTTGTGCTCTTCTTTGAACTGCTTCTCTTTCTTTGATAACTTGGTCGTCGTCTCTAAAGAGTTTGCCATTGTGACATGAATCCTCGCTCGAAGTTTTGAGGAGTCATTTCCAACGATGTAAACCTTGGCACGAGCGAAGTTGATGTCGACAACCTTCACATCACCAACGACGTCTCCTACTTGCACTTCATCGACGCTGTTGCTCTTTGAACTCGTCCTCTTCTTTGGTTTGGATGCTTCACTCTCAGTCACCTTCTTGAGCAGAATTTTGGGAGGAGATGATGTGATATCCAATGCAGTTACCTTGCAAAAGATCGTGTCAAATAGATTTTCGTTGAGACCCTTCTTCAACTTTGGAATAAGACCAGTAAGGCCGTCCAAAAACCGAACAAACGCTCCAAAACGCTCATCAATCCTGGTAACATGGCCGCAGACATATTTGCCAATGAATAAATTAGACTTCAGCGATGGGCAAATGATTGGCGAGTCGTCAGAAGAGGCCATTTTGATCGTGTTGATCAAAGTAGGTCGAAGGCCAACGACAGGCAAGGAGCTGGCTCCATTGGGAATAGACAGTATCACTACCTCTGCTTCAATTCTTTTTCCCACAGTTAGCATCTTGTGGCCAAACTTATCCAACTCGATAGGAGGATTAGATAATTCACCATCGTAAGAGTCTACCAATTGATCAAAGGGAAGTTTAAACTCAACCGAATCACCTGTATTCCCAGGAAGCCCAGTGAAGAACTTAGACTTGATCGACAAAACGGCATAACCAGAGAAGAATGTACCATCCTTCTTAGAGAGGCAGTTCACAATTTGCAAGACTTTCGCTCGCTTTGGCATCACAATGGAACCAGCAGCAAACGGAACAGCAGATCCGTCAGACACTTGTGACAGGCTAGTGGAAGTGTCAACCTTGTCAACGACTGTCTTCAAACTCAACTTCAACTGATAATAGTAAACATCCCCACCATCATATACTGTGCGATTTCTTCTCCTTTCACAGCTAAGAACCCGAGCAGCAATTGCATCTCCGACATTGTAGTTTTGTCTGGGATCTTCCACACCCAACTCCGCTGCCAGACTACGCGAGCTAACGCGGCCATGGATGTTGTTGTAAAATGTGACAGTGAGTCCTGTGTCATCAACTTTTGACAAGAACCCAGCGGCTACTCGATCTTGATCAACTGGATACTCTACGATAGGATCATCAATATCATTAGTCAACAGAGTTTTCTTTGCCGTTAGCACACATTGACGTGCAGATGGGTCGACTGTAAGACAACGCACGGTAATCTTGCTTCCCACCTTGTACTTTTGTTGACGAATTTTCTGACGATATCCCGAAATGGTCAAGTCTCCTCCAGTATCAAGACTGCCGTGAGAGGCCTTATCAAAGAGATGCGTCGCCGGTATAATACCCTTCGTGCCAATACCCAAATCAACTAGAACTCCTCCACTATCCAATAGTTGAACAACAGGAACATCTTTGTAGATCTTTCCAGGCACAATATCCGCATGAGTGAGAACATGCGCATCCACAATTGACTTAGCAGTGGCACAGGAAGCAATCCCGTCAACCAAGTTGGAAGTAGATAGAATACGTAAAGCTTTCACGCGCGTATTGATGGAAAAATGGCGAGCAAAGAGTGCATCTGGAGTGCGATTGTTGTTGCTTTTCTTCTGCTTTCCCTTCTTGTTATCCACATCAGGATTATCCATCGATTTGGAAATGTGAACATAAGCGGTGCTGACCTTTGCTGCATCTTTGTAATCCGAGTTGGAAAGGAGGTTGTTGGAAAGCTCTTTGTCTAGCTTGCGATGTTCTTCCAATTGTAGCTCTTCCGCGTCTCCAGTGCTTGGGAGGGCAAGGAGAGCACCAATGCCAGCATCGACACGAATCACTTGCGCATTTTTGATGACAGATCCAATCGAATGAGGAAACGATGCGTATTCTCCATTCAAGGCAAGGATGTGATGATTGATCGAAAAACGAACAATCTTCGTAGATGTATCAACTGCAATGATACGTGCAGTAAACTATCCGAGGGGAACAGATATTATGTTAGATTGGTAAGGCAAATCAGAAAGTGTAATAACGCAATATCACACAAAAGCTTACCTTTGCATGTTTACCCTTGAACACATTCTTCCACCACATGCTCGGATCACCTGACTCCTTGTCCAAATGTTTCTTTTTTCCCTCGTCAACACCACGATGTCCACCCAAGTGGTCCTCATCAAGCGCACCACGATACACACCCTTCATGAAACTAACGCACATTCCGTTCTTGGCGTGTGCTTCAACTTGAACTTCTGTCAACATACCAGGTTGAAGTGATGAAATAGTTGGTGCCATACTCGGTGAAGATCTGAGTTTGGTGAGAGTCTCTTGTGTCGGAAGAGATACTTGCAAAATGGACTGAGAGCCGGAGGATGGCAGGATACAAAAATCATATATCCTACCAGGATGGAGAAGGCGCTTGGTAGCAGCACCATCTGTTTCCATAGCATCATCGTCTTCGTTATCATCGCTATCTTCATCATCAACATCGTATTCTCCATCAACATTCTCAAACTTTAGAAATGCCTGTCTGCCCGATGCAATCCCACCAAGATCAACAATACAACCGTGATCCTCCACACTAACAATTCTACCTCGAACAGCCATCATGGGAGCATCATTATTTGCATTTGATTCGCCGAAAGTATCTCTTACAGAATCAGCTTTAAGAAACTCCTCAATATTCACACCTGCATTGACATGAATGGGCCAGGGACTCAATTCAATCCTACGTTTCTTCACGGGTGCATTTGGATTGTTCGCCTTGTCCTTCTTGGACACTTCCTGTGTCGTCGTTGACACAATCGAAAAAGCCATGACGGTATTCACCGGGGGCAAAATACGCGTCAATGGTGCATCTATCGTTCTCATCGGCACGACGGACAAAGCCGGTAAGCATCGTGGGCAAAGATACCACTGCATAGTCCGGAGTGACCTCGCGAATTACACCGAGAACCTTGGTGCCCTTTGCCAATTTTGAGAAGGATAGTAATTCAATCTTGGGTGGGATGCGTTTGCCAGAGGATGTTACCATGGCTGGGAGGACAGCTCCTCCGCCCAATGGCAATTGTGAAACGACGGAAGGTGACATGTCGTAATATTGCTGCTGCTGAGATGATGATGATACGAACCCCCCTCTTGGAACGTCCGGTATCTGCAAGATCGGAAGAAGTAGCCGATGAACCAAAGAGAAAGTCCTTCTCGATTGTCTCGACGGCAGAAGTGGATGATGATGGAGCATGCTTTTTGGATGGATGTGAAGTGTCATCTTTTGTAGTAGATGTTGTGGACTTGCGTTTTCCACGAGGGAAGGCCACTGGCTCTGACATGATTATTAGAGTCTGATGATTGATGTGGGTTAGTTGCTATAGCGGTTTTATTTAGTGAAATGGTAAGTGCGGTTCAAGATGAGCACTACATTGTACTACTGCTTGTGAATGCTACCATCGGTCGGCTGCACTTCTTCATTTTCACAGAACAAAATCACTGGAGGCGGAGGGGAGAAGAAGCGGGAAGGAGACTCCAGAATTGGTGCACCGTCTTGCTGCCTTTTTGATGCCCACGGATACATTTTATCATCAGTTTAATCCATTTACTACCCAAAGATCTCCTCAACTCACATCACTCGCGCAACTCGATGATGTAAGAGATGTAAAAACCAAGCTGCCGGAACGCAAGCGCTTGTGCTCCCTATTGTTCGCCCTACGGAAAGCTTTTGAACCGAGTTTACGTGACATAGGCTCGCAGTGAAGGAGACGGCAATAATTCTATCAAGCTGTCAATACTTCTAGAGTTGCTCATTGTGCCAAGCTGCTAGAATAGATACATAGTAGCTTCGACGTCACATCGGAACCTTCCTCAGCGCCATTTTTCAGATCATAAGCTGCCGATAGAGATAGCTTCTGTAGAGACATCAACTATTCAACTGTTACTTAAATAAGACGAAACAACAGAACAAAATGGTCGCTTCTACTACTTCCAAAATGTGGTTGGGTGCCATCCTCGTCGTCATGCTGGCATCACAGCATGACGTCGACGCATTCAACACTCCTCGTCTGCTGGCGAAATCTTCTGTCACTTCATCTGTAGGATATTCGTCGGTTAATGCAGCACTATTGACAACAACTCAACGTTGTCGCAACAATGAACTTGTTTGCCTACGCGCTACATCGGAATCGGAAGGTGACGATAAGAAGGAAGACGAACTTGATACGGAATCAACCACTACTGGATTGTTCATTCCTGGGTTCTCAGATCAGGTTGCTGCTGCTGCCCCTGAAGAAGAAACGAAGAAGAAGGCTGCAACTCCACCACCACCTGTTGTGAAAAAAGAGGCAGCATCACCCAAAGCCAAAGCTGCACCTGTGAAACCTGCTGCTGCTGCTGCACCTGTGAAAAAAGAAACACCTAAAGCTGTGGAAAAATCGACACCACCTGCTTCGAAAAGTCCTACGATTCGTCTACCCAGCTTTGGTAAGTCGGAACCAAAGCCAGTAGTACCTACCCCTCCACCTCCTCCCAAAGAAGAGCCGAAGAAGAAGAAGGAAGGAGGTGGGATTGGCTTGCCCAAA
Organism: Skeletonema costatum; assembly: GCA_018806925.1. Lineage (NCBI taxonomy): Eukaryota > Bacillariophyta > Thalassiosirophyceae > Thalassiosirales > Thalassiosiraceae > Skeletonema > Skeletonema costatum. The sequence goes on along the minus strand of JAHBBA010000452.1, from coordinate 76,621 downwards.
ATCTCTCTCCCATTTGGTCAAAGCAAGCCTAAACCTCCACCCACTCCCAAGAGATCCAAGGTGGAAGAAACCATCGCTGCTACCATCGGGGGTACTCTTGCAGGAGCTGTCGTAGGTTTGTATGCGGATGTTGCCACTGACTTGTTGATGGATACGGATTTGCCTGCCATTGTCCCACCTGCGGCGTTGGGTGTGGCTATTGGAGCGGGTGCCTATGTGGGTGCCAATCAGGAAAATTTCCTTGGAACTATTACCAAATTCATCTTTGGTGGGCCGGTTGTGACTGTGAAGGATTCGATTACGAATAAGATTACGCAGACTGTGGATGATATTGTAAGCACTCCTACTAGGATTAAGGAAGCTGCTATTAAGAAGGTAGATGATACTGTTGATGAGATTAAGGCAACTCCGGGGAAGATTGCTGATGCAGCTAAGAACAAGGTCGATGAGACTGTTGAAGAAATCAAGGCCACTCCTGGAAAGATTGCAGATGCTACCAAGAAGAAGGTGGATGAAACTGTTGAGGAGATTAAGGCTACGCCAGGCAGAATTGCAGAGAGTGTAGAGGAGGCAATTGAAGATGCTGTGGAAGATGTTGTGGAAGCTGTTGAAGATGCAGTGGCTGTCCCTAAGAAGAAGCTGAACGAGTTGTCAGAAAAGCTCGGAGTAGGTGTACTAGCGAAGGAAGCCCCCAAAAAAGTGCCTGAACCACCTAAACCACCACTTCAAGCGACAAAGAAGCAGGAACCAAAATCATTCTTCCCAGCAGCCGACGTGAAACTGGAAGTGCCCTCCTTTTCTTTCCCCAAGACTCCGGAGAAGAAAGTAGCTGCTCCTACTCCACCGCCTCCAACTCCACCAAAGCCGGTTGAACTACCAAAGTTTGACCTTCCCAAGATTGATCTGCCTTCCGTTCCATCTAAGCCCAAGGTTGTTGCGTCGCCTCCTAAGCAACAGCAAGCTCCGCCAAAAGCAAAACTAGGTTCTGCTTCCTTCTTGGATTCACTCTCAAGTGCTCCTAAAGCAGCTACACCGGCACCCAAGCCTGCGCCACCAGCTAAGAAGAAGAAGAATGACCCCTATGTGTTTACAGAGGCAGCACTCAAAGAATACATTCTCAAGGATAAGCCTGCTGTTACGGAGATGGACAAGCAGCAAGAGGAAGAGCGTAAGGCGAAAGAGGCCCGTGATGCTGCTATTCGTGCTGCACGTGAGAATTTGTTCTCGGCAAAGAAAGAAACGAAGGTCGCAGATGTTCCAGTCGTCAAAGAAAAGAAACCTACCCTTCGCATCAAGGGTGCTTCACCCCCTTTGACGGTGCAGAGTATTAAGCAACAAGCTCAACCTAAGGCAAAGAAAGCACCAAAAGCTGCGGCTAAAGCTAAGGCAGCGCGCGTCGAAGTCCCACCTGTCAAGGGAAACCCTACATTCTCATTGTTTGGATTAGGTGGCGGTGTAACCCCAGAACCAAAGGCGGGAAAAGAATCTACCACTGCACAAAAGGCTAAGAGTCCCACGCTTAAGGTCGGGAAGAGGAAGGCAGCCAGTGCTCCTCGTGGTGTCCCAACTATCTCAAAATGGAAGCTGAACCCAGATAAATCTATCTCTGGTTTCATTAGTGGGACAACTGCATTTAAAGAAGGCGAACCAGTGACAACATCGGCTATTGTAGGCGACGCCGCTGCTGACACAGTGGTTAAGACGAAGTCTGGATCTCAATATTTTTTGGGGGAGGAAGACAAATCTGCTGGTAGTGGTGGATTATTTGGTCTTTTCGGAAGTGCCCCAAGCAGTGCCGCACCAAAACCTGCTCCCGCTCCTGTGGCTGTTACTCCCAAGGGTCCTAGCGCTGCCGATATTGCTGCCGAAAAGCGTAAACAAGCAGCCCAGACTGCTGCTGCAGCCGCTGAGGAACGGAAACAAGCTCAGGCTGCTGCTGCCGCGGAAAGAACTAAAGCTGCTGAAGAAAGGAAACAAGCTCAAATCGAGGCGAAGCGAATTGCAGATGAGAAACGTAAAGTTGCTGCAGAAGAAGCGGCTGCGAAGCGTGAATTGCAAGCGAGGCAGCGCCGTGAAGCACAGGAAGAAAAACAGCGTCAAATAGAGGCACAACGTGCAGAGCGGGAAGCACGTGAAGAAGAACGAAAAAAGAATGCTGCAGCTCGCGCCAAGGAAGATTTTTCTCGTTATCAAATGATGGTTGAGAGTGATAAGAAGAAACTTGCGGAAGATAAAGCAAAATTGTTTGGGAAGCCGAAGACTCCACAGGCTGAGGAAGCACCTGCTCCATCACAGCCAAGGCCTACCTTCTCCCTTTTCGGAATTGGAGGAAGCTCACCTGATACAAAAGAGACAGTTGTTGAAGCTGCACCTACACCAGCTACCAAACCGGTTCCTGCTGTGAAGGCGAAGGTTCCTACTGCTCCTCGTGGTGTTGCAACCATCGACAAATGGACACTGAATAGTGACAACACAATTTCTGGGTTCATTAGCGGATCTGCTGATTTCAAAGATGGCGCACCAGTGACAACATCTCCTCTTGCTGGCAAGGCATCGAGTAATACTCTTGTTCAGACAAAGTCTCGATCCAAGTACTTTTTGGGCGAGGAATCAAGTGGATCTGAGGGTGGTGGTGGCTTGTTTGGGGGCTTGTTCGGAGGGCAGCAAGAAGCCGTATTTAAGCCTGCGCCAGTAGAAAAGACAACAAACGATCCGCAAGCAGCTCGTAAGCAGGCACAGGCTGCTGCGGCAAAGAAAGCTAAGCAGGAGGAAGCTCGTCAGGCTGCTGAAGCTCGTAAGCAAGCGCAGATTGAGGCAGCTGAGGCTAAGAAGTCTGCGCAGGAGGAGGCACGTCGAGCAGCTGACGCTAAAAAGCAAGCACAGATTGAAGCGGCCGAGGCCAAGAAAGCTAAGCAGGAGGAAGCACGACAGGCTGCGGAAGCCAAAAAACAAGCACAACTGGAGGCTGCGCAAGCGAAGAAGGCAGCTCAGGAGGAAGCACGACAGGCTGCGGAAGCTCGCAAGCAAGCACAGCTAGAGGCTGCGCAAGCGAAGAAAGCAGCTCAGGAGGAAGCACGACAGGCTGCGTTGGCTGAGAAGCAACGCATTGCAGAGGGAAAAAAGCAAGCACAACTAGAAGCGAAGAAGAAAGCTGAGGAGGCAAAAGCTGCTCGTGCGGCCAAGGCTAAGCTAGCTAGCAAGCCCAAGGCAGAAGCTGCACCAGTGAAGAGTCGATCACCAACTATCTCTTTGTTCGGGCTTGGTGGTGGCGATGATAAAGTTGCACCGGCACCAGTCAAGTCCAAGCAAGCTAGCAAGCCACAGGCTGCAGCGGCACCAGTGACTGGTCGTTCACCAACCATCTCATTATTTGGATTTGGTGGCGGCGACGAGCCAGACAAATCTGCACCCGCTGCAACTTCAGCAGCTCCACGTGGTGTCCCTGTCATTTCTAGATGGAAGCAATCACCAGATGGATCCATTTCTGGTGTCATCAGTGGATCCAGTGCCTTTAAGGATGGAGATCCAGTCACAACTTCTCCCATCAGGGGAAAAGCAGTTGGAGGAAAGGTTGTGGTGACGAAATCAGGATCCAAATACTTCTTGAGTGGAGGAGACGCGCCTGCAAAGGCATCCAACAACGCTAAGGCTGCTGCTGACGCTCGTGCCAAAGCTCGTCAAGAGGCGGCTGAAGCCAAAAAGGCTGCACAGGAGGAGGCGCGCAAGGCTGCGGAAGCTCGCAAGCAAGCACAGCTAGAGGCTGCGCAAGCGAAGAAGGCAGCTCAAGAGGAGAAACGTCAGGCAGCCTTGGCTGAAAAGCAACGTATTGCAGAGGAGAAAAAGCAAGCACAACTAGAAGCGAAGAAGAAAGCTGAGGAGGCAAAAGCTGCACGTGCGGCCAAGGCTAAGCTAGCTAGCAAGCCCAAGGCAGAAGCTGCACCAGTGGCACCAGTGAAGAGTCGATCACCAACTATCTCTTTGTTCGGGCTTGGTGGTGGCGATGATAAAGTTGCACCGGCACCAGCGCCTCCTGCTCCAAAAGTAACGAAAAAGCAACCACCGGCACCAGCGAAGAAGCAAGCACCAAGGGGTGTCCCGACTCTATCTGGTTGGAAATTGAACGGGGATGGATCGATTTCAGGAAGTATCAGTGGGTCTCCAAGCTTCCGTGACGGTGAGCGCATCACCACAAGTCAAATAGCCAATGGAAGAATCGAGTCTGGAAGTGTCGTGAAAACTGGAAGTGGATCACAATACTTCCTTGGTTGAAAGTTCAATAGGTCTGCGTAAACATGCACCTGTGTTTGAAGATAACGAGGTGCAAATGTCATTCTGTCCCGAAGTTAAACGCTAATAATGTCAGTTCAATTTATAGTTTACCCCAAAGAGTTGTTTGTTCGTTGCGTCATTACGTTTTGACCAACACGTTCCTTGTCCCCGTAGATTACTTAGCGTCGACAGCACAATCGGCAAGTTTAACAGATATTTTGTGCCAAAATAGACGACCTCTTCTGCTTTTTCTTGCGAAATGACTGCTGAATGAATTGTGACTTGAGAGACTTGTTCAAACCCCGGCTAGGCAATTCCCCAATACAGTCACTGAATTCCCTGAGGTCTTGAATGGAAATATCTTCTTCATCTTTCACAGCAAGACCAGCTAGCCTCGAATGGATAGATTCATAACCGGCATCCAGGTCGTCCAAAACAGAGAGAATCTTTTCGATGTTGCCTGCCAAATTCTCAGCGAGATTACGAGTCAGATTGCTCTTGACAACGATACGGAACATCGTCGTAGATTCATTTACATCATTGCAAAGTTTCTCAAACTTGTCATTCATGGGATTCTCGAAGCCGAGCGAATATCCAGACACGTACCAATGGCTCTCCGAAAGACAGTGTTGCAAGTCTATGTCGTCATAGTGCAAGTTAAGCTCTGGATTGAGGCGAGCAGCCACAACCGGGAGACAGCAAGTGTCGCCACCGTCCAAGATTTGGAAGCGAGGCTTACCGCTTGGGTGCTTCAAGTTTGACAGGAAGTGTCTCAGATAGCTCGTCACACCCATCTGATTCTCCACCTTGTTCATGTACCCCTCCTGACCAAGTCGGAGAAGCTTGTAGAATTGTACGTAAGGCCCGCTGGCTGGTCTGCTGAAGTTCAGAGTGAGCGAGTCAGACGAGCCTCCCAAATAGGTTACTGTGGTTGCTACATGTGAAGCAAGTCCCTCACGTTGTCGGAACACAACCCAGCCGGTTCCACAAATAGATTCGCCAAACTTATGCCCAGATCCTGACATGGTCAAAACGTTCTTCAGACGAAAGTCATAAGGGGCCGGAGTACCTTTTCCACTCATCTCTTGAAATGGCGCGATGAAGCCTCCACTCGCACCATCGACATGGATCCCAATTTGCCAGCCCTAAACGATCCAGGAGAAGAAAAATCGAGTTTGAGTACAAGTACTGAATTGAAGAACAAGAATTTGGCAACAATAAAGGCAGCAGCCGCCTGCATGCATGCTGCAGAAGCAATCGCACTGAATTGGAGTATGTAGTTGAGTCATGGTGTGCTTACCTTTTCAGCATTGAGCTTTTCAATTTCCTCATCAATCTCCCAGATAGGATCGTACATTCCGTTGTAATGATTACCCAAGATACCAACGACAGCAATAGTCTTCTCATCACACAGAGATACTAGATTATGAGCGTTGACAGCCATCTTATCGCGAACAAGGTTGGGCTTGACAACCTTGGCTTCAACGTCAAAGAACCTAAAGAACTTCTCCCACGCTGCTTGATAAATGGAGCTGATCACGAGGTTAGGGCGAACACCAAGAACTTGCTGATCCGAAAGACCATGCTTCTCTTTGTACCATTCTCTCCAGCGAAACTTCAAGGCAAGACCAGCAAGAAGGCATCCTTCAGTAGAGCCCACTGTACCAGCTCCAGCGTAGTACTTTCCTCCGTTAGCAGGTTCTGGAGCATTCCACATAGTGGCAATCATATTGACAACCTTATCGTGAAGCTCAATCGATGCAGGATAGACAGAAGCGTCGGCAATGTTGATTTGGGCACCCATGGCTGCGACGGCCTTTTCCTCTGGTTCGCTCGTCACGTTGACATAGGAAGATGTGTGAGAAGGGGATTGAAATCGCAGAGATGGACATCTTCAATCATAGAAGCAACATGCTTGGCGGGCATACCACGAAGGGGAATAGAGTTGAAGTCGTGAGCGATAGATGCATAGGAAGAGGCAGCGTAAGTGGTGTCGAAGGATTCGCCGTGCTTGATTCTGTCAGCAAGCATCTTCACAAGATCACGCGTGTCGGCGAGCTCCTTCTTGAGAGCGGCTACTTCTCCAGCTTGATCAGACGCAGCTGTGTCCGATGCAGCTGTGCCCGATGCAGCTGATGTGTCGGATGACATGGTCTTAAAATGAATCGGTGGTATCTTCATGTTTCAAAATTGTCCTCTTTGTTGCTGCTGTTGGGATGGATGTGTTGGATCTTTTGGATCTGATCTTATGATGCTACCAGCTACTTGTATGTCCGATGTTGTGTTGGATTGGATGTTATGTGGTGCATACCTATGTTCCTCCTATGCCAGATGATTTTGCGGACCTTCACCTCGAACGGTTGCTGCTGTATTCTGCGCTAGTATGATGTACATATGCAAGGACAATTCCCATGGTTTGGCTTCTGTGTTTTGAGTTTTGATTTGCCTGCCGTCAAAAGTCAAAACCGCGCGCCGGCGAAGGGCAAAGATACGGTTTACCAAGTAGCGTGACGCTACATATTATGTTAAATGACAGCGCATTCTTTGTCACCATCAGCACCATCCAGCATCCACGATCCACGCACGCACGCACGTAGAAAAATAAACTAAGAACCTCATCTTTCCAGCGCCCAAAAGCCAAGCAAACAAAGTGCCAATACTATTTCAGCCTTGACATTGGCAGGGCCATTTAGAAGGTATTGGAAGATTGCAAATTCTGTTGAGAATATGTTGTGTCCAGATGTGGTGAGAGTTCAAGTAGCACTGAAATGGATTAAAATGATTACTTCTTGTTACTGGCTACCTCAATACTAACAATGGCATGGTCTGCCATGGTTAGTGGCTTTTTGGCATCACTCCAATCACAAGGGGCTGTCACCTCGACCGCTCTAGATGCACGCATGTTGCTGCAAAAGAAGTCACCAGATAACGGTCCTATTTCAACTTTACCGGCTGGCAGACAATTCACGCGAAATGTTTTGTGTATCTTGTAGTTGTTCATTTTCTTCAGGCCTCCAAGAGAACAGAATTGAGGACCAAAGTCACTAATGGGAGTGGAGAGGCACATCAGTTTAGTAAAAAGGAGCTGGTTTTGTGCAACATTATGTTTCAAAAATTCAATAACTCACCCCTGAACAATTACACCATGTTGAGATGCTGCAAGATCCACACCGTTGCCCTCGTGAATTGATATATTAGGTGCTGGAGCACCAAATCCAAAGTAATTCCATAGAATTTCTCTATTATTGACATTTTCTTCAACTTTGTGAACATTACCAACAACAAAATGATCGGGGAGTGACTCAGGAATGTCAAACTTATCGGCTCTGAAATTGTGCAGATCTGGGATGAGAGGGCTCGGATGCTGAAAAATACGTACAAAGAGACCCATTCGTCCACCAAGACGGACTTCAAACCCATCGGCGTTGATACCTCTTTCAGGTTTATCAGAAAAATATTGGGCTGGTAAAGGATCCCTTAATATCATTCCATCTCCAATAACGCATTTGCTCAACACTGCATTTCCGTGGAGGACTCAGGGAGTCTCGTTGGGTCTTGGTTGCCTCCTGCTCCTCTTGTGTGCCACGCGTTAGCTCTAAAAATTCAACACCATATGCATAATTCATTCCCAACTGGATGGCTAGCTGGCGTACAGTATGGACATTTCCTGACCGTGCCATGCCAACATCCATTTCGTTTAGCAAGATTACCATCGGCTCCTGAAGTTCGACCTTTTCCTGAATCATTGTGTAGAACTTATCCCAGTGTTTACCCCTCTCTGCATTCCAGCCTATCACTTTGATGTTGGCCGCATCGCTGCTGCTGCTTGAATTTGATTGCCAAGAACAGCCATTAGGCGAGATTGAATTGTCAATTTCTATCTTGTCAAGATTTGGAAGCTGTGTCGTATATTCCAGCTGATTCTTATCGCCCTTTTGTTTGAGCCACTTCTCTCGTTGGAACTTTGGAACGTAACCAGTTCTTTAGAACAAAATCATTTGAGCTTTTTGTTGATCCAGTTGAAAGGTCTTGGTGTGGTTGATTTCATCAGACAAAGCTGAATCGAAGGTTTTTTCTGCACCCCCACCATCAGAAAAAGGGAACTGGCAGGGTGATTGTTTCCCGTAACGTTTTCTAATGTATGTGTTCAAAAGACTTGGTGGCATTGTCTTAATGGTTGTTGACCAAAAGGCAAGGTGACGAGTTCCTTTGTACCTTGCAAATATTTTGTCCATCCGGAAGCACGCATTACATTTTTCTCTCTCGATGATGATCCTCGACTCATACACTCCAGTTCAACACCCATTATGGCATCGCCTGGCTTCCACAGATAAGCTAGATCCATGCTCATAAGTTTATACCAGCCACAACATCTACTGCCCTTGAAAGTATCATATCATGCTCTCTAACTTTGATCAATCGAGAATCCCATAGTGCCGCCCAGTTGTCCATAGAATGACTCCTTTCATCAAGATTTGGGTAATATTTTTGTGACATTTTGCTCCCCTGTCTCCCACAAATAATCAAGCAGTTTACAATCTAGGACAGTCATGTCAATATCATCATCCCATGGATTCATACCACCTTCATCATAAGAGTAAAAGAGACAAGGAGGAGAAGTCTGTTAGCTAAAAAGAGCATCGCAGCAACGCTATCAAGTATTTGTCATGAAAGATGAGATGGACACAAAAAGCAAAAAGGAAAAGGACACTTACCAAAACATTTTGCACCCATTGCTGATCCACCATGGACAACCCCATCTGTCTATTCCTAAATCTTCTGCCAAAAGATTCCAACGTGCCAATATATCATACATGTGCATTTGAATCTTAAGTAGAGCTGACGCCATTGCTGTGCTGTTTTTATCAATTTGGTGGTTCCCATCATTGGCCTTCATGGTATGTTTAATTTGAGGCGGTGGGTTGTGAAACATGAGATCAAGTAAATTGACTGTGCTGACATCAACAATAGCACCACCATGTTGTTTGCCGTTGCCGTTGTGGGTGAATTATTTATTTCGTTTTGGTCTTTCACTGACGAATGGGCAATGGGCCCCAACTTGAGTAGTGATAAAATATTAAAGCTGATTGTAAAAAAAATGGTCCCACTCAACCACCCGGCTACGTCTTCGAACACGAGGACCAGTAGCCTCAACTCTTGATGGCGCATCTGCCGCTGCTGGAAGAGGATCCATCGTATTATTAAGTAAGCTAGCTGGTAACACTCGCTTCGAGTTGCAGCTTCACAGTTTGTGTCATGGCTATCTGAAGTGGCAAAAACTTTCTCGCATTTGTCTGACGCGTCTTAATTGTATGTAGGAATTTAGTACTTTAGATTCCTACGTAGAAAACATATCGGTGAGATAAGCCGCCTCATCAAACAACAAGCAGCAACAAGCGCCGCTATTACCTTGACACTGTAGAACTGCAGCTACTGTAGCCATCGCTCTATCGATAACATTTTATTCCTAAAGCAGCTGCTACACTAAATAAAAATGGAAGAGCCGCTTGACCTAATCAAACTCTCAATAGACGAACGTGTCTACGTAAAATGCCGAAACGAACGTGAGCTCCGAGGCAAACTCCACGCTTACGATCAGCATCTCAACATGGTCCTTAGTGAAGTTGAAGAGACAATTACATCGACTGAAGAGGATGAAGAGACTGGGGAAGAAATTGTAAATAAGAAGACGAGAAGTGTGGGGATGTTGTTTGTGAGGGGTGATATTGTGGTGTTGGTTTCTCCACCGCTGAGAACTTCGTAGATTATATGTGTGGAAGTATATTCAGAAGCAGGTAGAGATATGCATTTATTAGACAAAAACAAAATTAATGGTTTATCGATCATATCATATTATGGGGTGTTGAGGAGCAGGGGGGTGGCGTCGCGTGGTTAATTAACAAGCTTTTGCTGGTTGAGAGGACATTTGAATTATATGAATATGAATATAGCTGCTAAAATGCAAATCAATGCATCAATAAACTCAACAATGATGATTCAGGTGATGGTTCCGAAACTAATAATACTTCTTCACATCTTGGAACTGTTGAAAGTTTGCTTCTTCACTGAAGCTACTAAACAATCTTGAGGCGGATGTCTCCATAGCCTTCCATTTCCTCGTGTCTTTCAAACAGAGCCTCCAGCTCCTTCAGAAAAATCCCATGATACTTGTCAACACTCTCTCTTGAAACTTCAGATCCCTCCTTTGGAACATGAATGGGTCGACCAATCACAACTGTAAGCTTATTTGGACGTGGTATGCCCTGAAGGATGTTCACATCTGCCCCAGTAGAGTAAAGGGAAGTAACCAGCCCATCTCGAATAAATGTCTCCATCAATTTCCCACGAGGCAGCCAGTATAATCTATAGCTCCCATCTAAGTGAAAGCCAAAGACAGGGACGATTGGCGAACCTGTTTGAAGCGCAAGCTTGATGAATCCTTTTCTATTTCTGAGGTAGAGCACCAAATCTCTTGGCTTCTTTTTGTTCAGCATCAATATTTCGTGTACTCCTCCAGGGACAAATGCAAGAGCTTTCCCGGCGTTGAGTCTCTGAAAGGAATGTTTCTTTGTCCACCGGTAAACTTCCAGCCCAAGAAGTATATTTGTCTCAGAAATGGGAGACGAAACACACCCGATGAGACCAGGAAACAGACGTTTCTGTCCCCGGGGATCCTGCTGATGACGGGACTGAACGAAAAGGCTGCAATAGGGATAACATCATGTGGTTCCATTGCAAAGATGGTGCCTCTATTTCCCACAGATACCTTCAGTAGCTCTTGCTCGTTCTCAACGATGGCTTTCAGTCCAAAATACTTTTCTGATTGCGTAATCATCCACCAGCCAATCTGCCTTCCCATGGGGCCAGGCCAACGCGGCGGAAAGTAAGAGATGAAAAGTCTTTCTCTTTTGCTTACTACAAATAAGAGTGTAGAGCGTGATGAAGGAGAGAATGCCATTCCAGCCTAGGAGTAGAGTCACTCCTATGGTCGGTAGGAAGCTACAATTTTGACTTGTGTCATGGACAGTCCACTTTGAGGAATCGATGTTGTTGTTACTTTTATCTTGGCACATTATTTTTGTGATCAATACAGTTGTGTTCAGCCGTAGATATGAACAGCGTTGTGTTAGTGTTCGGGACAAAATGTGACCCAACGAGAACAGAAGATCTCTCTTGGGTATGGATTCCCTAGACGTTATATTGCAATTGCAACCTACTGTCGACTACGCCAGGCTATATTATATGCCAATTGGACCCTGAACCACCATACCTCTTCAACTGAATGACTTGGTGTGTGCAAGTCTCGCATCTAGACCGCTTTAAGCAATCTTTAATCGTTTGTTGCCATACCCTTCGCTGTGCTTGTGCCTTTCGAATAGCTTAATCAATTCATCCACAAACAACTGATGATATTCATCAATTTTCTCCTTTGTGACTTCATCCATCTTGGGCACATCAATTGGTGAGCCAACGACAATCGTGAGCTTTTTGGGATGAGGTATTCCAAATGGAATCCCAAATCGTCCCCAGTAAATCATGGGTAAAAATCCAATCATCCTCGACAGTTTTTCAATCAATGCTCCCTTAGGGAACCAGTATCCAAAAGTCCCGTCTAGATTAAAGCCAAACACTGGTACAATCGGCGAACCAGTGGAAAGCGCCAACTTGATGAATCCTTTCCGATTTTGCAAGAATAGCACCAAGTCATCCGGCTTCTGTGGATCTAGGAGAATTACCTCCTGCACTCCTCCTGGACAAAATGTAAAGCTCTTGTTTTTGTGCAGTCTCCCCATGAATGTTTTCTTGTCAACTGGCTTGGCCTTTACCCACGTGTACACGTGCTTGAGAAAGGGAATGTTGAATATAGCTGATGTCATTAAACAATGCATGGTCGATCCACCAGGTACCCTGTTTAGAATCGGATTGAAGGCAAAGACGCCAAATGGCAGCATGTCATGAGGCGAGAAGGCGTATATGATGGCTTTTTCTTCTGAATACTTCAATAGACCCTCCTCGTCTTCGATGATTGTCTTTAATCCAAAGTATTGTTCTGCCTTGAGCATAATCCAGTCTCCCAACTTGTGACCAGCTTTACCAGGAAAGTCAGGTGGTAGTAATAGCGATAGCGTCATTAAACCGAAAATTACAGTTCTGTGCAAGCTGTTGGCCAGAATGATGGCGTAGAGTACCAGACATAATACGATTCCGTTCCATCCTAGCCATAGTGAAACTGCAATGGAAGGAACCAAGCCGCAATCTTGAGGCGTCTCGTTTACCCTCCATTTTGAAGAGTCAACGCTGCTGCCGTTCTTGACGCCGTCGTTCATTGTTTTCGTCGATTTGTAGATAGTAATTAGATGCAAAGGGTATTGTCAAGATGATGTTTATGTAGATGTGCATTCCACAGGAGGGAGCGCTTAAGATAGGAGAATGAGAATGATGGCAATGCCGCCGATGCCGAAGAATCGATGTATCGCGAATCGTGATGGGAAAGATTCCCATGCTTTGGAGATAGACAGCTGTAGATACTGTACTCCCCATGCAAAATATGTTCGTAAGGGTCAACATTTACCTTTTAAAGGTCTTCTGATAACCTCGACATTCACCCCCAAAATAATTAATGGATATTATCCGAGCTGAAATCATACCCTACACCGACTTTCGCTTGTTCTTCTTTTCAAAACTCGAATTAAAAGACATGTAGAAAAATAAACTAAGAACCCCCTCACCATGACACATCGTCACACGACGCTGCTATTGCCCAAAGATAGCCGAGGATAGCAAGCTGCCAAGCAGACACACCGTACCACAAGGACACGCACCAGCAACACACTACCGGCAGGCTAGAAGCTGATTGAAGATGACCGACATCAACAACGATGATCAGCCCATCGGCAGTGGTGCAGATCTAACTGAAGCGGAGGAAGACACGCTAGCCTTTTTTGATGCAATCTATTTTGAAGAACTTGCAGCGGCTTCTGCACAACCAACATCACAGGCAGAGCAAGATGATAATAATAACAATGATAATAATGGACGAAGGAAACGTCTCCCAGTCCCAGCACTAAAACACATCAAAGGTCACGTAGATGCTCGGCAAAAGAAACTACGCGAAACAATCCGCCGGCGTCGTCAAAAGTTATTGCAGAAGATTTCCCATCCAACGGTCATCATGACTAGGGACAAATTCTCCTTTGTTTTGGGGGTGTTGCTCATCATGATTATTGAGTTTGTGTTATTGGTGCATCCAGATCAGATGGGGCAATTGTACACTGCGCTGCTACTTCCTCTAATGGTGGCACGATACATAATTTACCGTGCTGATCTATTTCACTACTTCATGTATGACTTTTGCTACTATGCGCAGATCATACAGTTACTACAAATGCACAAATACCCAGATGATATTCGGTTTGCAAAGGCAATGTTCTCAATCGCTAATGGTCCACTTGTTCTTGCGGTAGCCATGTGGAGGAATTCGCTTGTTTTTCACAGTTTGGATAAGATGACTTCCATGTTCATTCACATATTACCAGCGTTGGTGATGTTTTCGCAGCGGTGGCAAGATCATATATCCAATAAAGAGTTCCCACTGTTGGAAGAGATGGATGAGACAATCGTGACTACTTTGATCGACTTTTGGTGGAATCCATTCGTCTATTATGCCATTTGGCAAGCGCTGTACCTCGTCAAGACGGAGATTGTATCAAAGAAGAAGTTGGATTACAATACGTCAATTATGACATCGCTGCGGTGGATGGTGAGGAAGAAGACGTCAGCTAGCTACAAGTTGTTAAGTCGATTTGGTGAACACAATCAACTTCCAACGTTTGTGTGCATTCAAGCGGTGTACACACTTGCAACCTTCTTGCTTTGCCCTTTGCTATGGTGAGTTCACTCTGTAGCCTGCTTGATTCTGCTCTTCTTCCGTTGAGCTTGTCCCAATACTCATCTCTTTTGTGACTTTTTTCCCTCCAGGCACTCTATCTGGCTTCATTTCATTTATATTTTGGTAATCTTTATCATTGCATTGGCAAACGGAGCTTCTTATTATTTCCATGTCTTTGCAAAGCAATATATTAACGAAATTGGAAAGCTAGCTGTGGTGGAAGAGAATGGCGATGATGCTAAGTCTTCGAAGACCCATTGAGGTTTGCGGGGGCATTGTTGAAAAGTGTCATACGTAGTGTACAAGTAATCAATAAATAGTAGGAGTAACAACATTAGAGTAGACAATTGAATCTCATGCATAATGCTGCGGCACTTTGCAAGTTACTCATTTTCTTCCCAGCGAACTTTGATATTGTAATAAAGCTTCCCTGTTTGTCTTCCTCCTCTGTAGAAGTAAGTCTCCACCTCTCGCTGCTGCCACTCTTCCTTTGAAACACTCTTGCAAATAACATTTGCTAGGTCTATGACCGCAGTGCCTAGAACAGTGGCACCTCTGATTCCTTCATTCATGCATTTGATGTGTAACAGTGTATCTTTAATCTCATCGCCATGACGTTTAGAGGAAGATAGATCAACCTTGTAGCGAATTGTTTGTGTCGGCCACGTTGGTCGGTCAGTAGTATAGGTTGTTTCAGTACGATCCTTACTTGATTTGCTCATTTTCACACACCTTGCATCGCAACAAAATTGCAAGTATGGGTTGATATCAGAGTGGAGGATGTCTTCTTTTGGTCTTAACTTCTTTCCTTTCAAATGTGTGAATGTAATGATCATCGCCTTGGGCTCATTGTTTGGATCAAAATGTATCTTTCTGTCAGGCAGGAAGAAAAGCCCTCTCATCGGCTTGTGGAGAGATGTCGAAAATTGATGTATGGGTTCGTAGACGATTGCCTCGACTTTCCTGCTGCCCTCTTGATTCGACCTAACGAGAATTCTATCAGCATAGCTGGGCATACTCGAGTAATCATACTTGATACCAGCAGCACGTTGCATTTTGTATGTTGGATGGAACTTGCAAAAAGGAGTTGTGAAGGCACTCAAGGCGTCATTATTTTTCATTGCCTGGACCAGTTCGTCACTTTCACTAATGGAAGACCAATCCTTTTTTGTGAGCATGTTACGTGCAATGAACTGCTCTTCCTCGAACGTGTTTTGGACACCTCGTGTGTTTGATGGTGGTGAAACGCGGTAATTGAGATCTCCAAAGACAAAGATGTGATGAGATGATAAACTCGGATCCTTGCCAGCCAACAAGAACTCTTCGACGGTTGCATTTTTCTGATCTAATGTTGCTTTTTTTCCTGCTGATATTGTTGAGTTCTTCCTTGGAACAAATTGTTCCTTGTCTTTGAGTTGCATGCAGATAAATGATAGCTTTGTTCCACCGACAATCAGGGTTGATGCAATGCTACATCCCTTGCTCCTTGAAGTCTGCACATGTGTTTCAGTAATTGAAGCGGACGAGGCCAAATCTGAGCGGACGTAAATATAAACAAGCATGTCAGCCTGTAGCCTTTCCATCATCAAGGTATAGTCGTCTCCAACATGTGCATTGATCATGGCGTCAAGTTCCTTGGTCGACGTGTTACCAGCAGGAACATCAGCTGAACCCTTCTTGCTCAGCAATCCACCAAAAGCAGTGCTGAGACCATTTGCCACTGTGCTTTCTAAGCACTCTTGGAACCCAAGAACGAGCACTTCAACCTTACCATGACGATCGACATGATTAAAATCTTTCTTGGAGACGCCATCGACAACAGATGAGGACTTGACATCTGAATTAAGTACATAAGCAGCTTTACCCTTGTTTGGAAGAAAAGCAGCGAGGGATTCCTCATCTAAATATATTGTGAGATTATGATTGTCAACACTTAACTAAGGCAAGCAACTGTTTGTCCTTACCTGGTATAGCTTGGGATAGGTTTGCTGTTCCAACAAAGATACGTAGACCTTTTCTAGTGGTGCGACGACTTCGATGGCGGTCGTCGCTGTGATGACGAGGCGAAGTGTCGTTGCCAGAGCCATCGCTGTGGCGGTGCCTGATTGCCATCTTATCTTTGCCACCACTTCCACCGTTGCCAGACGATTTACCGCTGCCGCTGCTATGGCCACGGCTGAAGCGCTCATTTTCTTCTTTATCTCTTGTCCCGCTGCGTGGTGATGCCTTGCCGCTGCTATGACCACGGCTGAAATGCTCCTTTTCTTCTCTATCTCTTGTCATGTTGCTGATAGATGAGTGGTATGGTCGATAGATGCTGCTGATCTGATCAAGAGTAAATAAGCTCTGATATGATCGTGGTCTAATTCGAAGATGGCGCGCCATGTGATAGAAGGAGGGCTGTTATGTTCTGAGAGAGTCGCAGGTAGCGGATGGAGCGAATGAGCCTTCAATGGCACTCTCCTCCCCCATTTCCCCTGCGCTTCGTCGCGCCACTTTCTTTACCATTGGACTTCTTCGGATTACCAATTGAGACGGAGTCTCGATAATTGTGAACTCTGAGAGGTTACCGGTTGTACTACTTCGATCTTTGATCTAGGGATTCCTACGTGCTTACCAAACGTAGGAAGATCCACCAGGAAACTCCACCGGAATCTTTGGCAGCTTTTGCAGCCAGTTTTTCGACACGCAAACAACAGCAATATCATCGAGAACTACAACATTGTTACCGATTCCAGTAGCCATTGAAAATTTTCCCACCCACCCAAACCCTTTTTTCTCACCCACCCTCCCTATCGGTCGGCCCGCTGGGGCCAGAACGATTGGGACCTTTAATCCCAAAGTAGTTCTAATGGTAATAGACAGCCCAATTTGCCATGCAACCCGGACTGTCCCCTTTTCCCATAATTGTCCCAGACTGTCCTTAAGATCTTTTGTGTATTTGTCAGTGAAGTAGCAATCTGACGCGCAACGAGTTTTTTCATCCCCGATGAAAAATGCAAAAAAAAGCGCAAAGTGGGCGAGGTTTAGCGAGATATGAATAATTTGGCGCCCTGCTCACGACCCGCCAAAATCCAATGCCACCAATGCTGAATCTCCACAAAGCGCAACAGAAAACAAGCCGCCAGCAATCCAAGACAACGTTGGTAGCACGCCCCAGCCATTATTTAGCAACAACACAATGGCTTCTCCACCACCTCAAACCACCCTCCTCATAGGCGGCTCCAACGGCACCTCAACTCTCTGCGCCATCCTCGGCGATAAATCCAACCCAGCCAATGCCAACCACGTCCTTCGCGTGGCGACACGTTCCGGCCACAAATACCTCGATGATAATCAAGCTGCACCACGCGTGTGGAGGTGTACGGAGAAGAAGCATATTAGTGATGTAGTGGCGGCGGATTTTTTGCCCACTAGGTTGATTACTCATGTGGGGGCTCCCGACTCTGTATTTGTGTATGGTGGGGACCAACAAGATAACAATGATGATGATACAGCAGCATCTTTGAACCCCCTCGAGAGAGCCATTAGCGGAGTTCATGCCCCCGATAACGGAGGATCTGCCGATATTATCATTCTGGCATGTCCCGTTTCTGCACACTTTGCTTTATTGCGTCGCATTGCTAAAGCCATGTATATTCTTGACCGCAAGGGCTTGCTTGGACGATCGCCCGCCCGTCCACCGATTTACATTGGATCGTTATATGCTGCCGGTGGATTTGATTGGATGAGTCGTATAGCCTTTTTGAAGGAGCGTCCTGTGGACTTTGATGGGGCGTGGAAGCGTTCGTTGGGGTTGTTTGGACTTAAGGCCTTTCCGTATCTGACGAAATCATTGAAGGCGGGTGAGGTTACGCTTCATGGAAGATTCCCCCAATTGCAAGTGGCGGTTAGTCCCAGTAATGCGGGATCGAGGTCACGTGTGAAGATGTTACTCGATAGGGTATTGCAGAATAATGAAACGGGTAAGAAGTTGGAGTTCTTGGGATTGAGTAGTAATGAAATGTTGGGTGGAGATGGAACGTGTGAAGAGGAACTACAAGTTATGAAAGAGAAGGATTATACCACTGCATCATCTGCTGTGGCTGCTGCAAATGCCTATGGTGGTGCAAAGAGTGCCATGATCATTGCCGCTCAGACGCATAAGCAGATTAAGAATGCCAAGGAGGGTGGTGTATCGGCAAGTGCTGCCGCTGCGGCTACTGCACCGCCAATCATCATTGCAGCAAATAGTGGCCACAGCTCTACCAAGAATCTTCTACCACCAAAACCTGCACTTGACACGCTTTTAACTCAATCTTTGGCCGACCGGGCGGACCCACTGTCATCGCTGGCATTTTTGACTTGCACTCTCAACTCGACAAATCAAATCCTTCATCCTTGTATTCTTGTCGCATTATTCCGCGATGAAGCCAATCCTGAAAGAAATGAACAAGATGGAACCATATCGTGGAACCCAACGAAGGAATTGACTCCATTGCCTCGATTTTATGCCGATGGTGCTGCCAAGATTGAGGCTGGAAAGCTTATCACGGCAATTGCTGGTGGGGAAATGTACTTTGTCATTGATGCGTTAGAGCGGCTATTGAGTCCGAGGGGATATGATCCCATCGCAGCATTGCATGGAGGAGAACCTGTGGGGCGTAAAATCATGAACGTCCTTGGAAATAGTCCACATGACTTGGGGAGCAGGAGTGGTTTGACAAATCTTGCGTTGAAGACAGAATTTGCCAAGTTATACGGTAGTGAGAGCGTCAAGGAAGCAACTGCTGGTGGTGCCAGTGATGAAGAAGATACCATTGGCAATAGGGCTGGACTGATCAATCGAGAGAAGCTATTAGCATGGTGCATGTCTACTGGACTTAGTCGCAACTCACGCCTCAATGCAGTGCTATCGCCCTGCATCGTTGATGAATCCTCGCGACAGGAGGACGGAACAATTCAAATCAAGCCAAATACTCAAACTCGTTTCTTTACTGACGATACTCAACATGGTTTATGTATCGTTTTGGGATTAGCGGAATTGCTTGGTTTTGATTTGGAGAGAGACATGCCACAGGCTTTGTATGTAGTGAGGAGGCTACAGAAATGGATGAAAAAGGAGTTCGTTCTGCCACAAGAAAAGGTCACGGCAGGTAGCAAGATTGTGAGTGATGCCAAAGACGTTTCGGAAACAAGTGCACCTCAAGCTTTTGGTGTCAAGTCTGTGCAAGAGCTGAAAAGGTTTTTGCAACTGGACGTTTTCAGTGAAACTCATGAACTAAATGCAGAGGGTGTTCTAAAGAACAGTGGATTAATGGCAAGGCTTTGAGGTAACACCTACCTTGCAAGCTTGTGTGTACTAGATGATATTGATATGAAGAGTGCTGTAATGATGTATGTGAGCTACTAAAATGTATGTCTGATTTAAAGGCAAGAGTTGTGTAACCTTCATTTTCACGTTTGAAATTCACCCTGCTAGTTGTACCGATGAAAGTGAAAGTCGACTGTAAAAGTCTCAGTGTTTATTCTAAAATAGGAATTATGTTCTTCTATAAACTGTTTTGGGCCACCCACAATGACATGATGTCATCGTCATGAATATCTGCAACATTCGTTGGACTTAACTTGTCACTTATTTCTGTCTTGCCTGCTGAAGTAGCGTCAATAGGAGTGGAGGCTTCATCCTTCGTTATCTTATCAACAATAGGGTCCAGGAACGACAAAGAAAGGGTGCTGCTTTGACGACGGTAAAAATTCTTCTTTGGTGCAGAAGAAGATTTTGCCTTCTTTGACGTACCAGAATCATTCTTTCTCATGTCATCCATAACAGACTCCAAGAAAGAGAGGGACATGTTGCTACTCTGACGACGGTAAAAGCTCTTCTTCGTCTTCTTAGAGGACGACTTGTTCTTTCCCGCCTCCTCCATAATAGAGTCCAAGAAAGAAAGAGACATGTCGCTACTCTGACGACGGTAAAAGCTCTTCTTTGTCTTCTTTGTCTTGGGCTCAACCTTTCCCGACTCATCCATAACAGAGTCAAAGATAGAGATGGAGATATTGCTACTCTGACGACGGTAGAACTGCTTCTTTGGGGGTGCAGAATCAGTAGTTTGGGTGAAAGTAGGCGTTGGTTGGCCCTCGAAGTGATGTGAGTACTTGGTAATGCAAGAGTTGACGTATTCAATCTCGTTTTTGAGTTGATTGATCTCTTGGCGGAGTTGAACAGAGTTGTTCATGAAAGACTTGTCTTCAATGGGTTGGCTGGCAGCACCATAGAAGGTTCGTTG
The DNA here is from genome assembly GCA_018806925.1 of Skeletonema costatum. Lineage (NCBI taxonomy): Eukaryota > Bacillariophyta > Thalassiosirophyceae > Thalassiosirales > Thalassiosiraceae > Skeletonema > Skeletonema costatum. Next base: position 56,194 of record JAHBBA010000452.1, on the reverse strand, counting down.
GTAGGAGGCAATCATTTCAGGAGTTGGTTGAGATGCCATCATTTGATGCTGTGGCATCATTTGATGCTGTGGCATCATCATCATCATGGAAGCTGCAGGAGCGACTTCCTGCTGCTGAGACTGCTCTGATTGCTTTCGCTTCTTGCTCTTCTTGGCAGTGGTCTTGGCAGGAGTAGCAGAGGGGACCATGTCCTTCGTGAGCTCCTTGTACTCCTCAACTTCACGCTGATATACTTCAAGCTCTTGCTTTGCGAGCTTGGAGACAAATTGCTTGATGTCAGGATCAGTCTCTACTAACTTGGCCCAACGTGTAGAGATAACACGAGAGAGCTCGAGGAAGCCAATCTTACCATGCTGTTTGCGATGCTTACGCTTCGCTCGCTTTCCGGGTCCAAAGTACCAATCGGGAGAGAGCTTGGTGTTGATGTAACGCTCAGGCACGTCGTCGAGGCATTTCTTGCCCTCATGGATAGACTTGTCGGCATCCTCGCCGGACAACGTCTGAATGATGAACTCACGCTCGATCTGGAAGTAGATGTGGTAAGCAGTCAAGGGACGCATAGGTTTCTTTGGGACCTCACCGTTGCTAAGCGTAGAGGCTGAAGGGGCTGGCGTCGATGGCACACTCTCACATGTTGGCTCAGACTTGATGGGCTGCTGAGGAGCCTCCTGCAAGTAGTTGTTAGAGTTCAAACGCCTGAAAGGAGCGCTGACTACTTGGTTAGGAAGGCGGGCGGTAGTATTGCACATGGTATATAAAACGACGAGAGTGATCGATGGGGCTGGCTAAAATTTTGTGAGCTGAGTGATTCCAATCAAACTCCAAAACTGCAGAGGGCCTTCAAAACAGCATTGAGTTGCCCTCAATCATCGTGCGGCGGGGGTCACGCTTGCATCCGGGGTTCACGCTTTGTGAGTCCCTCCGACACAGTATGGTACTCAAAGATGCGAACCCTTAGGAACATTTTGTTTTTGTACTGAGGAGTCAACTAAAAAATGCTGGTATTTTGACGAAGCTTGCCACCGCCGCGTTAGTGAATGGTGTGAGAAGGTGTAAAACACGGTCTGGTCTGAGAAGGTGTAAAACTCAAAGTCACCAATCGAATGGACATTTCAGAGGAACTTCCTAATTGTGACTCGTTACGACAACAAGACGTTACTCAATCAAGCAGGTTACCCGCTGCGACAACCACAACACCTGGAACAGCAGTGTACGGCACTTTTTTCATGGGCGTATCATTTGGCCTTTGGCCCTCCTTTGGCCTGGTTCGCACCAGCACGCAGGAATTGGCCAACGCAAGCCAACAGCCAACCACGCCACGTTCCACTTTTATCTTCAACCGTTCCGTTCAGTGGATGCCATCCTAAACGACCCCAAAGACACCCTTGCCCCAGACCTTGGTTCGCAATTCCATTCCGGTTCGCAACAGCTGCCATCAGGATAGCAACAGCTGCAAACATCAAGGGGTTGCACATAAGTGCGTGTAGTACATATTTTAAAAGAAGGAAACAATCGAGTGCTGCCAAAGCCTTTGCAACATAATAAATATCTCAGACGCCATCCAGCAACATTAATATTGCCCAACTTATCTTCACAATATACCCACAAAACGAGATGTTGTCCACAATGAAGCCCTCTGGCGCCGCTGTGTTTCCATATGCCGGCAGCCTCAGCCATCCTGCTGCTAGTCAATCGCCGGCACCGCCCTCATCAATACCCGCAGTGGTCGTTAGTCCAGACAGAAAAACGGAGACGCCAACTAACCTGGGAAGCACCCGACCACTGTCGTCGACGCCATTTGGTAGCACTGGCAGTAGAAAGAACTCAAAGAAGCCTAAGCGTCCCTTGACTGCCTATCATATCTACTTCCAGATCGAGCGTGAGTTCATCATTCAGACGTTGGCAGGGGAGGATGCCGACAAGTCTATCCATGAGGGCAAGATCTTCTTCCATGATGTGCCTGAGCGTTACATCAACACCAAGCTCTCCCCCGATTGGTACTTTGGACCTGGAAAGCGAGCGAAGCGTAAGCATCGCAAACAGCATGGTAAGATTGGCTTCCTGAGCTCTCTCGTCTCATCACCTCTCGCTGGGCCAAGTTAGAGGAGACTGATCCTGACATCAAGCAGTTTGTCTCCAGGATCGCAAAGCAAGAAACTGACGAGTACAAACGCGAATTGAGGGAGTACAAAGAGAATCTTACCAAGAACATGATTGTTCCTGCTGTTATTTCCAAGAGTAGTAGCAGCATGAAGCAGCAGTCAGCCCCTCAATTGCATCGGCAAGTTACAGTGATGATGCCACAGCATCAAATGATGGAGTATCAGCAAACAACATCTCCGAGGTCCCCCTCCTTCCCCTACGGTGCCAGTCAACCCGGTGAGGAGGGCATATCCTTCATGAAAAAACCTGTTCAACTCCATCAAGAGGTCAATCAACCTCAAAATGAGATTGAGTATTCTTATCAGCAGAGAACCCCCATGTGGGGTAAGTCGCAGCCCAAAGATGACTTTGACTATTGCATCTCACTAATTGACAGCAATACTAAGGCATTGCCAAAGCAGCAGCCTTGCCGACCTGCTTCTCCCGCTTTCTTGGATCCACTCATGTTCTTGGATCACAAGAGTGATGAGGCATGCACTTATAATGAGCCTGCTGCCAAGAAACAACCGGTTGACGACTCCCATACTCTAAATTTTGTTGATATTTGTGACGATGATATTTTGAGTATGTGGAATGCTACGAATTGTGAATAACCAGTTGCTAAAAAATACTAAATGTTACATGTATGTATGCTATTCTTTAAGGACGCATCCCACTGACGACGATTTGTCATTAGAGTTCATCTTCTGAATCAAGTCCCAACGATTTGATTTTTCCATCAGCAGATACAACTTGTCCAAACACCAAGTCCTCAGGACTCTTCGACTTGATTGTATTTTTCATCGAACACCATTCATGTTCACACTCGGGTTCTTTAAACGAGGTATCTGTAATAATCAATTCTTCCAGCCCTTCCACAATTTCATCGAGCACATCATCCCATGTCGGTGGTATCCGGTAATGTGCTTCCAAGCTTCGTTGGTCGGCGTCCCAGTCTACGGGATAGTAATGTGTGAATAGGCTGGAGTACCACTTTCCATTGTAACGTTTAGGTCTTCCATGAAAACACTTACTGGACTCATACAGTAGCATGTCGCCTGTTTCTAAGTAGACTTCATGAGTATTTCCTTGAAAATCCTCTATAACCAACGGCTTATGGAATCATCAACATGTCACAGCGTGTTAGGCATCATAAAAAGCAACATCGACAAGCAAGTTGTTAAAATCAAATCTTACCCACGGTTCACCATCTGGATCATGTCCAACATGCAAAATACTGGAGATGATATGTGTTGTAGATTCATCAATGTGCATTTGCAAGTTGGAGTGGTTCCTATACACTCGAAGGCCATAAGCGTTGTTCCCTTTCAGTTTTATTCCCGACCACGCCTCGTGGATAGGCAACAACTCCTTTACGGCACGCTCGTTCAACTCTTCATTTGGAATCATGTAAGGCAAATCAAGTGGATTTTCGTCGCCTTTCTTCTGCATTTTGCCTTCATCGAAGTCATCGCTATCATATTCCTCCTCATCTTCGGAATCAAATGAATCAAACAATTCAGCATCTTCCAGCGGTAAGTCCTCGGCATGTTCAAGCCCATTCATCAAGTTCTCATGCAGCGCGTCAACTAGCGACTTTGGTGCTTTTGTTAAACCCCATCCAAATTCGGTAAAGTTGGGCGACATTAGCGCTGAATGCACAATGCTAAGATATGCATTATATGCTCCGTCGCTATCTTCGAGATGAGCAGTTTGGTTCAATCTCCGTTGGTGGATGGACCGCCAGCCTGGGGTGTTGGGCACGTATTCGCTTGGAGCGGGAGGCCATTGATAGTTCCGTTTATGATATTCTGCAATTCTTTCTTCTTCCATGAGCTCATTACTTGAAGCATATGGAAGAGATGAGCAAATAATGGCAACGGCTGCTGTTGTAAATATCCTCATCATGCCAACCCACTTTAGTTCATGTATCAAAGCTTAGCTGGTAGATAGCTGCGTAATTTAGGCGGCTGCTGTAGTTGGTCGTAGTAGGTAGGGACGCAGGCACGGGCAATATCTTTCAATTCAAGCGATCAAGCAGATATATCCATTGGGAAGAGACTCCAAACCTATCTACTACGGACGGCTCTTGTCATGGTCCGACGGAAAAGTTGAAGCAGTGAGAAGGAGAAAGGAGCTCCATCGCAGCCCCCCAACGAAACACACTTATTTGTGCGGGGCTGATCGTTTCTGCTTTGCTCATTTTTCATTTTCGTGGAAGTCGCAGAAGATGATGATGATAAATCGGCTCTGCAGCACCGTAGTGGCAATCATTTGCAGCAAACTCGCGTCGCGTGTAGCCGCCACAGTCCCAGTGATAAATTCCCGGAGTGCGAAGAATGGGCATCCCGTGGTGATTGCAAGCCGAACGGTCGGCCCTAGTAAGTACTTGTTGGTCATAATATCTACTTCTTCTCGTGCCAGTGACTCTAACATCTCTCATGCCATTGCAACGACAGCTTCATGCAACAGAATTGCCCTCTTGCATGCCACAAGGCAACATATAGGCCACCGGAGACAAGCACAAACCACGATATCGATGATTTTTATCAGCTGAGTGCAACAGATGCCAATGGAAAAGTTGTAAGCATGGAGAACTTTGAGGGATATGTGACAGTAATTGTGAATGTGGCCAGACTATGCGATTACACTGAATTGTTCTACAATACTCTTGAGCATATGCAAGGAATTTATCCCTGGGCGGTACAGATAATCGCCTTCCCATTTGACTCTCCAGATGCGTCTATAGATGCTTGTATCAAACAAAATTGAGGCTGATGAAAAGGATGAGCAGCACAAGATACGAATTATGAAACCGATGGATGGACCTGACTCGCATCCTGTGTTTGATTTTCTAAAGGAAGCATTTAATGTGGAAGCATTAGATTCCGGTTTTGCCAGCTACTTCTTCATTAATCCTGATGGGAATTTCATCGAGATGCATTACGGTGCTTCGTACAACGCGCTTAAGAGATTTGTTGATTATCATGTGAAAGAAGATCTATGAGCTTGAGGAAAATCAAATAGGAATGAAATGTTTTCTGTGGAGAATACTGAGTACTGATTACAGTCTCTTAAGTTCGTTACGTAGGTTTCATCTGTAGTATCTGTTCTCACTTGCCAGCTCTACAAAATTGCAATAGGTTTTCTGGGCTGCAGTCCATTTAGCAACCAGGCATCAAGCATGGGTAACTAACAAGTCATCACACTTTAACCGAATAGAACGAGGTCATGCATAAGTGCTGGTATCTAAAGAAGAGCAGTTTAGACCTCAGAGGCGCCACGAATCCATTCTCTTTGGGAAGTTCAATAGACATCAGCTTGCTAAAGACTGGGTAGACTTAACCTTGTCGTCAAAGTCAACCCTCTTTCAATTGAGCGACATGATTGCAATATCAATCAGCCTTCTCTTGATCGTCATGCTTGCTAATAACGCAAATCCCCTGAGTCCTTGTCCAAAGTTTACATAACTGATTGAGTTCGTATTGTATGGATCCAATTCTGATACCATTATAGGTACGATCATATATTGGGTAAGCAAGGTAGATAAAGTATGAAGGGAGCACTTCTAGGACCGATAGATGCCGAAGTAGTCCGGTGCGGCCCCCTTGTTGCAATGGGCAGCGGTTCTGTGTCACAGTGACAGTGAAGCAAGCTGCTGCACCGGCCGCGCCAGCTGGCAAGGGGAAAGGGCGGCTGGAACATCTGGCAACCATCACACAAAATCAAAAATTGATCATCTTCAACTCAACTTTCAACTCCGCGAGGTGTTTCAGCCGCCCACCTATACCGCCAGTCGCCTCAGAGAGAGCTCCATAGATAGTCGCCTCACCTCTTCTCATACTTGTAATAAACAACGTTAAGACAATGAACTGCTATTACGCTTCTATTCTCTCTGCAGTATGCTGCACTGCGATCGTTTCGCCGTCAGCAGCCTTCTCAACGGGACTTCCAAACATTCGCCACCAAAGAGGTGTAGAACAAATAACGAAGTTAAACATGGTGAACACGGTCATCGATTTTGAAGGAGATGGGGCCATACCGCAGAGTCTTACTGAGACAGAGCGTTACGCAGACAACATCATCACGTTCATCGACGACGGCCCTTGTGTGGAAGTTGGACATTTGATAGAATACTGCCCAGTCGACCACACTGCACCTCAACCTGCAAACAACAATGCCTTCATCGAGCAGATTCTTAGCTCTTACATCGGGCCACGTGCCATACTTGCTCTTGCTGCCATCCTATACGGCACAAACTTCTCTCTTGGAGCCTTAATGAACGATAATCTTCCAGCAAGTGCAGCAACGTCAGGGCGAATGGTACTTGCAGCACTGGTCTTGTCGCCATTTCTGTTGCAGTTGAAACCAAATCTCCGATCCTCTGTCTTTCTTGGTGGAGCATTTGTTTCTCTAGGATATGTATCGCAGAGTATTGCCCTGATTGATACCTCTCCCGCAACCGTATCATTCCTCGGGAGCTGCACTGTGCTCGTGTGTCCACTTCTGCAGTGGATAGTGAACAAGAAGCCCATGGGCATCAAAGATGCTCCACAAACATGGCTTGCTGCGTTCTTATGCTTATCAGGTGTGGCAACTCTAGAATTATTTGATCCATCATCCTCTGCATCGTTCTCACTCACAGAGAGCATGTCTCGACTTGGCGTAGGTGATGCACTCTCTCTCGTTCAAGCTGTTGGATTTGGCGTGGGAATATTCATGTCAGAAAAGATGATGAAGGAAGAACCAGACGCTGCTTTGCCTATCACAGCTGGTATGGTAGCCACAACAGCCTTCTTTTCTATGATATGGTGTTTTGCAGATGGCTGGATGAGAGAACCTGGCTGGGAGAATTTTGGGCTTCCTGGACTATTTCTAGATCCGAACATGAGAACGGTTGCAATGGCAGTAGCTTGGACTGGCATAATATCGACCTCCACCAACTTCTGTGTAGAAATCACAGCACTGGGTCGAGTGCCAAGTTCAGAGGCATCTGTTATTCTGGCAACGGAGCCGTTGTGGGCGAGCTTATTCGCAGCACTTTGGTTATCAACTGACTTTGGTGCTAATGATTACATTGGAGGATTCTTGATGATTTCGGCATGCCTCGTGAACACTCTTCAGCCATCTTTTTTTCATGGAATAATTGGGGATGATGAGGAGGATGACGAGCCTACAAATGACCTGCTACAGCTACAAGGTAGTGAAGGTGAATACGAAACTGTGTGAGATAACAGAGTGAAATCGCAACAAAGAATAAAAGAATATCAATAACAGAATAAACTAAAATGAATAAAAGTATAAAGAACAATAATCTAATGCCACAGTATAGTAGCGATGACCTGATGAGGTCCATTTGAGATTTGACCTCGCGAAAGCATCACAATAAACAACAATACCGTAACAAACGCTGTGAATGGAGCAATCAACAGCTTCTAGTGGCCCATTCTATTTAGTTGCAATGGTAGAAGTTAATATTTCACTGATCATGCCTTTTGTACGTGTATCAGCGTCACTCAACATCGCAAGTGACATGATGAGGTCCAACTTGACCTCGCCGACGACAACACTCAAACTTCATATCGAATCGTATCTATCGCGGTGAATGACGCAATCAACAGTTTCTAGTGGCCCATTATACTTGGCCACGGTAGTATAGAAGGATATTTGCCACTTGTCATGCTCTCTATTTGTGGATCAGCGTCATAACAACGTCGTAGGTGAACTGATGAGGTCCAATTTGGGATTACCGCCAGCAACGCTCTGGCATCATATCGTATATATCGCTGTGATTGAAGCAAGCAACAGCTTCTAATGGCCTATTATAGTTGGTTGCGATAGTACAGATGGATAAATGCCACTACTCAAGCTCTTTCAAAGTGTATAAGCGTCATTACAAACGTCGTAGGTGGCCTGATGAGGCATCTCAGATGGCCGCCGGCTCCTCTGTTGACAGCCATATCGTATCTCACGCTGTGACTATGGCAATCAACAGCTTCTAGTGGCCCATTATAGTCGGCCATGATAGTATAGAAGCATCTTTATCACGGCTCAAGCTGTGATTGATCATATGGGCGTAGCTACAACGTCGTAGGTGGCCTGATGAGGCATCTCAGATGGCCGCAAACACTACTCTCTAGCACCATATCGTATCTCACGCTGTGACTATTGCAATCAACAGCTTCTAGTGGCCCATTATAGTCGGCCATGATAGATAGGAGCATCTTTATCACCGCTCAAGTTGTGATTGATCATATGGGCGTCGCTACAACGTCGTAGGTGGCCTGATGAGGCATCTCAGATGGCCGCCGGCTCCTCTGTTGACAGCCATATCGTATCTCACGCTGTGACTATTGCAATCAATAGCTTCTAGTGGCCCATTATAGTCGGCCATGATAGTATAGAAGCATCTTTTTCACGACTCATGCTGTGATTGATCATATGGCGTAGCTACAACGTCGTAGGTGGCCTGATGAGGCATCTCAGATGGCCGCAAACACTACTCTCTAGCACCATATTGTATCTCACGCTGTGACTATGGCAATCAACAGCTTCTAGTGGCCCATTATAGTCGGCCATGATAGTATAGAAGCATCTTTATCACGACTCATGCTCTGTTTGGTCGTATCGGCGTCGCTACAAACGTCGTAGGTGGCCTGATGAGGCATCTCAGATGGCCGCCGGCTCCTCTGTTGACAGCCATATCGTATCTCACGCTGTGACTATGACAATCAACAGCTTCTAGTGGCCCATTATAGTCGGCCATGATAGTATAGAAGCATCTTTTTCACGACTCATGCTGTGATTGATCATATGGGCGTAGCTACAACGTCGTAGGTGGCCTGATGAGGCATCTCAGATGGCCGCAAACACTACTCTCTAGCACCATATCGTATCTCACGCTGTGACTATGGCAATCAACAGCTTCTAGTGGCCCATTATAGTCGGCCATGATAGTATAGAAGCATCTTTATCACGGCTCAAGTTGTGATTGATCATATGGGCGTCGCTACAACGTCGTAGGTGGCCTGATGAGGCATCTCAGATGGCCGCCGGCTCCTCTGTTGACAGCCATATCGTATCTCACGCTGTGACTATGGCAATCAACAGCTTCTAGTGGCCCATTATAGTCGGCCATGATAGTATAGAAGCATCTTTTTCACGACTCATGCTGTGATTGATCATATGGGCGTAGCTACAACGTCGTAGGTGGCCTGATGAGGCATCTCAGATGGCCGCCAACACTACTCTCTAGCACCATATCGTATCTCACGCTGTGACTATGACAATCAACAGCTTCTAGTGGCCCATTATAGTCGGCCATGATAGTATAGAAGCATCTTTATCACGACTCAAGCTGTGATTGATCATATGGGCGTAGCTACAACGTCGTAGGTGGCCTGATGAGGCATCTCAGATGGCCGCAAACACTACTCTCTAGCACCATATCGTATCTCACGCTGTGACTATTGCAATCAACAGTTTCTAGTGGCCCATTATAGTCGGCCATGATAGTATAGAAGCATCTTTATCACGGCTCAAGCTGTGATTGATCATATGGGCGTAGCTACAACGTCGTAGGTGGCCTGATGAGGCATCTCAGATGGCCGCCGGCTCCTCTGTTGACAGCCATATCGTATCTCACGCTGTGACTATGACAATCAACAGTTTCTAGTGGCCCATTATAGTCGGCCATGATAGTATAGAAGCATCTTTTTCACGACTCATGCTCTGTTTGGTCCTATCGGTCGCTACAACGTCGTAGGTGGCCTGATGAGGCATCTCAGATGGCCGCCAACACTACTCTCTAGCACCATATTGTTTCTCACGCTGTGACTATTGCAATCAACAGCTTCTAGTGGCCCATTATAGTCGGCCATGATAGATAGAAGCATCTTTTCACGACTCATGCTCTGTTTGGTCGTATCGGCGTCGCTACAACGTCGTAGGTGGCCTGATGAGGCATCTCAGATGGCCGCCGGCTCCTCTGTTGACAGCCATATCGTATCTCACGCTGTGACTATGGCAATGAACAGTTTCTAGTGGCCCATTATAGTCGGCCATGATAGTATAGAAGCATCTTTTTCACGACTCATGCTCTGTTTGGTCGTATCGGTCGCTACAACGTCGTAGGTGGCCTGATGAGGCATCTCAGATGGCCGCCAGCACTACTCTCTAGACAGCCATATCGTATCTCACGCTGTGACTTGGCCCATTATACTTGGCTACGATGGTATCGAATAATATACGTCACTTGAGTATGCTCTTTGTACGTGTATCGGCTATGCAAGAGCATCATAATTGCCGTGATGAGGTCCAACTTGGGATTGCCGCCAGCAACGCTCTAGCATCATGTCGTATCTCACGCTGTGATTGACGCAATCAACAGCTTGATGTGGCCCATTATACTTGGCTACGATGGTATAAAAGGATATATTTCACTACTCAAGCTCTTTATATGTGTATCAGCCATGCTGCAGCCTCGTAGGTGACCTGATGAAGCCCAATTCGGATTGCCGTCAGCAACACTCTAGCTTCATACTATCCAACGCTGTGATTGACGCAATCAACAGCTTGTAGTGGCCCATTATACTTGGCAACGATGGCATAGAAGGATATATACCACTACTCTTGCTCTTACAATGTTTAACTGGTCTTGTTCGGTGCAGTTGTATTTGTTACGCAACCTCGTTCAGGTTCGCCTTTGTTTAAGTCGTTTTGGCCGCTTACACTACATCTCTTTTTCGTTTTTCAACCGAGTCGTTTTCTATTTTGATCGCCCTTGTCCGTACATTAAGGTGGTGGTATAAAAGTAGAACTTGCTGACATATCATTAGTCTTAGTTTGTGTTGATATTAGTGCGCAAGACGTTCACTTAACTTACACTACACACTGTAACTTATTCCGTCTTTGGTTGTGAAGCAATTCGCGACAAACTTATCTGTCAATATTGTCAAGCATTCTTCACTCAATGATGCATTCTTGTTTTGTAGTATTTGCCCAAGCTTCTCGTGATCACCCAAAACTATTTGCCTCGTGTACCATGCCACTATCCCTTTTAATACTTTCCTGATTCTATTGATTTGCGTTTCATCGACTGCTTCAAAGAAGAGTAAAGTGCCATCTTTCAATGTCATACATAAGCTGCGTGATGACATTTCGTTAAGATTGACATTCGAGCCACCTTTAGTATCATCAGAGTTCACTCTTTTAATCGTCATGATCTCGAATATACTGAAAAGAAGCGACTTCTTTGTCTCAGTATCTTCCCATACCAGATGATGATCTTCTTCGGACAGGAATAAGAGCCCTGGAGTCTTCCCTGATGATTCGCGTGCACTATCATCTTCGCTTCGGAGCAATTGAATGCCTTCAGTCAACAATTTCTTTCGATGATGATGACACACCTTTCAATGTGAGTAATCATTTGTAGTCAAGTTAATCACAAACTCTTTGAAGGTACCATGATGCAACTCACCTTGTAATATTTGTCCACAATCGGGTATAGTTTTGGGAGATCGCGAGATATAATACTATCATCATCTGACTCTTCGTTCCGACATCCTAATAATATAGAGTTGCCAGACATTGTTGTTGCTGAATAAAGCAGAGAGTTGCTATCGGCTGAGTCAATCAGAGAGTTGCTTCTAGAAGCGCTCGACAGTGAGGCTCTCCTCGCCGGCACCCCTTTATTATTTAGAAGAGTAGACTGACTGCTTGCAATGCTTAGAGTGCCGAGACTGTCAATGTATGATTCGCTTGCCAGAGAAGGCTCATATACATCCAAGTAGCTATCATCATCTTCGCTGTTGAAGAATTCGTCTTCCTCTTCATAAACGTCCCCGAGATCTGTTCCGGCGCATCTACATGCTTTAACTATGAAGAAATCTTGGAATCTATTTGTTGCAGTCTTAGATGCATTTCGACTTGTCCTTGTCCTGCGTATAGAGGGGGGTGATCTGTCTCTTGTGTCTGCAACTGATGTTGGAGAGGGAAAACTCATTTGAAGTGTCTTTGATTTTGAAACGAAGAAAGATGCACTGCTTGTCCGAGGCAGAGGCGATCCTTGAGAAGAAGCAGTTGTAGTAGACATGGAAGACAGGGACGCTGTAGTTGACGATGTAAAGGACCTGTTCGAAGTAATGGGAGTTCCGGATCTCTTCATCTCCATGGGCTCCGTTTGATGTAGACGTTTCTTGTTAGAAATGATTGGGGTTTTGTCAACTGTAGCTCCTGTTGTTGCCTTTTGAGGCCATGAAGCGAATCCACTCATGATGCGAACGAAGCAGGTGTTGGTTGTTTGTTACTTCAATTTGATGCGATGGCCACGCAAACTCAAAGATTTTATCAGAACAACTGATGTTATTCAGCCAATGAAATAAATGATGATGATTCTCCTGAAGCATCATATCTTTTGAACAATACATAACCCAGGTGCCTCATGAAAGTTCAACTACCAATGACATTAGCTTTCATACGAAGCCAACCTGCAACAAGATACAACATCATCAATACGTATGAATCCTATTTGCGATCTATCTGAGCGATGTGCGATACAAGACCAAAAAGGGAGAAAAAGCTGCTTCTCCCATCTCCACTGTACATTCGACATAGAGGACAGACGCAACGAGACACGAATAGCCATTCATTCACGCTTCATTTTACAGCTAGGTGATCGTTGGTTGATGACATCATATTATCTCACTAACGTTGGTCAATAATTCAATGGGATTGCCTTGACACCAGGCCGGCAGTTGTTGGAAATACGACGGCTACTACTATAACGCTACGCTACTGTTGATACAAAATGGGCTGGGAAGAAAAGGCAGCCAAAGCTAAAAAGGGACACCGGCCCTCTCTCAAAAATTGGGAACGCGACGGTCTCTGTGAAAAGTTTCCTCCCTTTGCCGAGTTTCTGCTATCGCCATCTACAAATCCATACAGTTCTTTGAAAATTGATTCTAGAACGGGACGAGCTGAGGAGCGCTCGTGGTCATTAGAACGTGCACGGCAAAAAAGGGCGATGAGCCCGCCGAGCTTTAAGCTACAGGCTATGCAGCTTGATAATGATGGAAGTAGTGAGGAGACGACACCCATGTATCCGATTGTATTGGATGCAAAGGATACTCCACCTGAGGTATTTCATGAACAGTATGAAGCAAAGGTCATTCCATGTGTGATTCGAAATGTTCCCTACGGGGATTCCTCGTCTACGAGCGGCAATAGGACTACTTTTGATGAAGAGAAAAAAGACTGTGATGATAATACCGCGATTTCTCCTTCTAGAATCCAAAAAGAATGGCCAGCTGTACATCGTTGGTCTCTCGACAAGCTCATAAATGACCCTGATCTTTCAGAGCGTGGTTTCAAATGTGGCGAAGATGACGACGGATATACAATCCGCATGAAGCTGCGATACTTTATCGAATACCTCCAGCATAACAAAGACGATTCACCGCTGTACATTTTTGATGCTACATTCGATGAAGATAAATTTGCCAAACGTCTGCTGGAGGATTACACAGTGCCAGATTATTTCAGTGAGGACTTGTTTGGATTGATTGGGGAAAGCAAACGACCTCCTTACCGTTGGTTTTTAGTGGGACCGTGTAGAAGTGGAACTACCGTACATATCGATCCTTTAGGAACAAGTGCTTGGAATACACTCCTTTTCGGCGTCAAACGCTGGGTGCTATTTCCTCCACATGTCCCGAAAAGTGTTGTGAAAGGCCGCAAGTTGATACTGCCTGGTGAGGATGATGAAGCAATTCATTACTTCACAACTATATTGCCAAGGATAAAGAGAAGGGCTGCTACAAGCGGTGGCAAGGGAGACTATTCCAACTTTGAGTGCTACGAATTCACACAATATCCTGGTGAAACTGTGTTTGTCCCACATGGTTGGTGGCATGCTGTGATGAATGTCACTCACACAGTTGGAGTTACCCAAAACTACTGCAGCAAACGCAACTTTGACGAAGTCTGGCTTCAAACTCGCTCAGGACGAAAGAAGATGGCTTGTTCTTGGCTGAGAAAGTTGCAAGAGCACTATCCTGATCTGGCAAGACGTGCAAAGGCATTGAATCGACGTGATCGTTTTGTAATGTGGGAGGATGATCCTGAGGCACAACGGAGGTACCGAAAGAAGAAGGCCGACAAAGAACGGAAGAAGCGTGAGAAGAGGGAACAGAAGGAGAAAGAGAGAGCTCGAAAGAAAGAGAAATGGGGTGACCATCGCACAACTGAGAGGAGGAAAGAAACTCATTCTTGATTTTATAGTCGATCTATGGGGTTATTTGGTCGCTGAACAATATAAACTAATTCTATCTTCTTTCATGACCCAGGACTCATTTATTCATGTAGATTTGACAAAGGATTGAAACTCTGGGAAGAATGAAACCAAGAACATGAAGTGAATCGACATCATCGACAGAGCAAATGAGAATGTTCGAAGAAAGTCGATGTCACCAATATAGAAGACTTTGAAGGATGAAGAGGTCGGAGATGATTAGGATAATATGAATTGATGATGATGAACGAAGATAAAGTTAGCAGTTCAACCAGAATAAGATGAAGCACCAACAAGACATGCAGACTCACCTGGATAAATAGTTCTAGTCAGCATCACGAGAACCGCCCAACTCGCTATAAGCTCTTGAGCATTATCATCTGCAACTTTGTCACAAATGATGACAGCAATGATAAAGCAAACCATGCTTTCAAATGTATTCTCAATTGAACATTTCACACGATATATAGCTCCCTCTGCCGTGTAGGCGCGAGGAGCGCTGTTGGGATATCCACCGGGCTTCGTTAAAGTGACGGAAAGCATGTATCCCCAATTGAGCAGATACCAAATAACGAAGAGGTAGAAGAGAGCAAAGTGGACAACGTGTTCGGTAACATTGGATCTAACAACATCCACTAATACCTTCGCAAGCGCGGTAGATGGCCACATACGAACAGTGCTGATGACAACGAACATTAAAGGTACGAACTTCAAGTTCATTGCCTTGAAATCTCCCCCATCTAAAGAAAGGCCGATGCTGCGGAAGAAGGATGACATTTTAGCATAACACTATTGGATTTAGACAGCTTGGCTTTGTATGAAAAAGTCAAAGTGAGTGCAGTTAATCAAGCGGTTTTTGCTTAGCTTCTTCCCGAAAGTACTCTACCACTATGTTCATGTATGCGAGTATGTACGTGGGCGCGCCAAAAATAAAGATACTCGTCCAAGAAAAAAATCAAAAATCTTCACGCATCATCCAATCATCTCCACACAATCTCTGCCATCATAATCTTTGCATTGTCTTCATCTACTCAATAAATAGAAGGACGTAGAAGGTAACAATAAAGAACTGATTTTTCCATTGAGTACAAAATGAAGGTAAGCATCAGCAGCACCAGCAGCAGCACCGAAAAGATCAGCGTCATCATTCGAATCATTTCAAACTTTAATTTTCACTCTTTTCGCTCTCCCCACACACCTCCAGATTGAAGAAGTACAATCCACCACAAAGACCACCAGAGTCTCTGCACACACTCACATCAAAGGTTTAGGCCTAGATCCACAGACTGGAGTTGCAAATCCCATCGGATCAGGTTTAGTAGGCCAAGAACAGGCGCGAGAGGCATGCGGTCTCATTGTTGATTTGATCCGATCACGCAAAATGGCAGGGCGGGCGCTCTTGTTGGCAGGTGCACCCGGTACAGGAAAGACTGCATTGGCACTGGGAGTTGCCCAAGAACTCGGCCCGAAAGTGCCATTTTGTCCAATGGTGGGTTCCGAAGTATTTAGTTCGGAAGTGAAAAAGACAGAGATTCTAATGGAGCATTTTCGACGTGCCATTGGAATTCGTATACGAGAATCCAAGGAAGTTTATGAGGGAGAAGTTACAGAGTTGACTGTGGAGGAGACGGAGGATCCGCTGGGGGGATATGGACGGTCAATTTCCCATGTTATTATTACTCTCAAATCGACGAAAGGATCTAAAACTTTGAAGCTCGACCCTTCAATTCACGATGGACTATCCAAGGAGGGAATCACTGTTGGAGATGTCATGTATATTGAATCAAACTCGGGGGCAGTGAAACGTGTTGGGAGGAGTGACGCCTACGCTGCTGAATTTGACCTTGAGGCCGAAGAATATGTCCCTTTGCCAAAAGGAGATGTCCACAAAAAGAAAGAAGTGGTGCAAGATGTAACACTGCATGATTTAGATGTTGCCAATGCACGTCCGCAGGGGGGCAAGGATGTTCTGTCACTCATGGCCGCAATGGGGAAGGCAAAGAAGACTGAGATTACTGAAAAGCTAAGAACAGAAATCAATCGTGTTGTCAACCGCTACATTGACCAGGGAGTGGCGGAGCTTGTACCGGGGGTGCTATTCATTGATGAAGTACACATGCTTGATATTGAATGTTTCACATATCTCAATAGATCTTTGGAGTCGACGCTCTCACCCATTGTGGTCTTTGCTACCAATCGTGGTGTTTGCCAAATACGTGGTACGGATGTGCTTGCTCCTCACGGGATTCCTATCGACCTCTTGGATCGCATGCTTATCATTCGTACATTGCCATATAGCAGCGATGAAATGGTGCAGATTCTGAGTCTACGTGCAAATGTAGAAGGCATTGAAATCGAAGAGTCGGCGTTGCGATTGTTGAGCGATATTGGTTCACGAACATCTCTGAGGTATGCAGTACAAATGCTAACTCCAGCAAGGATTGTCGCGGAAACTGTTGGCAGGACGGCCATTACGGATGAAGATGTGAAGGATATTGATGAGCTGTTTTTGGATGGAAAGGCCAGTGGTCAGATGTTGGCAAAGACCGAAGGTTACATGCAGTAACAACTTCCAGTATTAGTGACATTTGTGTAGGCGAACGACACTCTGATTCAATTCATAAAATAATATCTCATGCCAATGGATAGTTCCTGCACTCAACTTGATCAGCTCCTAGCACAACCAAGGTACCAACGAATTGCAGCTGGGCAGGACAGATGGAGTGGTGACTAGCATTGGCTTTGGCATTAAAGGTGTTAGTCACCGCCAGCAGCTATCAAGAATGAAGAATCAAGGCTCTAGATCTAGAGCTGAGCTATACTACTTCTATGTCTCTGAAGGTTATCTATCTACCTCAGTGGTGGCAGATTGAACATGTGTTCATGCAACGCAATTACGCATAACAACACACGAATCTTTATTCCGTGATTGAGAGCTCGCGAGCACTAAAGTTAAGCTTGGCATCACTGACACGACGGTTAGTGGCACGTAACATGGACGACTTCCTTCGCTGCCTTCCCCTCCTATGCACGAGCCGTTCGTGCAAGGTTCTGAAATACTCTCCTGCTGGGTCTGGATCTGGATCTGGATACCATGATTCGTGATCTTTCTCATCAAGTCAAAGGTGTTATCCAGAGATGAGCATTACTTATTTGCAAAAGCGTCCTTTTTCGAGACTGCCACCTGAAAGAAGAGTTGGACCGGCTCCCCGGTGAAAGGTCTAGTATTGCCTTGCGTGATGTCAAGTCAACACAGCTTTCCCTGCCTTCCACATTTACATTTTGGACCTTGCATTTTGGATCCCGCCGAGATGAGATTGAATCACCCACGCACAGGAAAGATATGCCCACGCGTACGACAGGCACAAAGCCACAAGCACAAAAGCAAAATAATGCGAAATGCGGTGAACAAAGCTAGCACCTAGGTAGCACCCACCGCAAAGAGAGCGCAATAACCACTAACCACCAACTCAAAAGGCGACGTCGAATGGATGACTCAACTACGAAATCTCTCTCTCTAGGTTGTAGATGTGGTCGTGGATGGTATTATTTGCGGCGTTGATGGTATCCTCAAAATTTTGTAGCACATAATAATACAAACTATGGCGAACGAAAACGGCAATACCCAAAAGGCGGTTGGAGAAAAGACGAGCGTAGACAATGCCATTGCAACAATCTCTCGGCAAAGGACGCGCCGGCAGGTTTCTCGGCGTGATGCTGCTTTATTTTTCATCCTTTTGGCCATTATTTTGATAACGGCGAACAATTGGTACTTGGCAACTCATCATGTGGGGTGGCACGGCCCGCAGAACTCTGCTCTCTTTGCTGCATTGCAGGCGTCATTAGTCAGCGATCGTATTGGAAGCGGCAGCAGCAGCAGCAGTAGCAGCAGTATTGTCGATCAAACTGGAGCTTACATTTTGTCACCAATTTGTGGTGGATGCACTCGCTCCAAATCAGATAGAAAGGCATGCTTTGATATGGTCCGCAGAAAACAAAAGAAGTCAGGGGAGAACGCATCACTCGTCGATGCTGCCATAATTATAGGGGCTGAACGTGAAGGGTGTGAACTATGTGATCCAGCTAAATGCTTGCGCCATTATCATGTCGATGGTGGTCAACTTAACAACACAAAATCAAAATACTGGAGATTCGATAGGAGCAGTCCAAAGTTCTCAAAACCCACTACATTTTATTTACAATCTATACCTACCGAGTTGCGCATTCCTCCACAACGATTTGGTGACATTGAGAAGTACTTCTACGAGCGTCATAACTACACCCTGCAAAATAAGTTGATAGGGATGCAGTATCTGTTAGAGTACAACCCTGGCTTGGTGGTAATTCCTCCGCTTGAAAAGGCTAAGTTGCCGAAGGAAGCTTGTTATTTGGTCTCTTTGCGAGTAACCCCTGCCAATAATTGCTTTGAACCAAAAGTCTATTCGGAGTTACCAAAAGATATTTGGAAGGCAGTATATCACACAGGGACGAATCATCTTGGTCTGGCGCTTCTTGACAAGAATTATCAGATCATTGAAGGGTACGAGACTGTGATAGAAATGGATGTTCAGTTGGATTTACAGCGAAGGACAACTGTGGGAAGTTCTCTGTCTCCAACATTTATGGATTATCGCATATTTGTGTTAAATGGACGTATTTACTTGCACGCAAACGGTGAGACTGTTCATGTGACACAACTAAGTCTCAGCATGTCGGGAAGCGACGATCTCAAAAGAACTAGGTATTGCGATTCCATCTATATAATCGGAGAGGACGTCCCTGATGGAGACATGGAAAAGCCATGCAGAATGAAAAGTCTTTATGGTGGAGATAAGTTGGAAGTGGCAATAGGTTCGCAGTTTAGGACGATTTGGAGTGGTGGCGCATATGGAAAGAATTATGCTCTGTTCAGCATTCCAAACCGTACACATCCCAACGCACCCGACTCTATCTATGCCGAAATTGACATATTCCCACATCACGTGCATCAAATTCTTCCAGACGAGCACAACATGATCAGCCGACACCAGGTGTTTGAACGTGTCTGGAAGCCTGGAACAAGAAAGAGGCGCAACTTCCCGATTGACATTGTCAATGAAAGAGAAATGAAAACTGTTGGAAATGTTACAGAAAATCGTGAAGACATTCCGCTACCAAGCTTCTTCAATATTGATGCACATCAGGATTGGTTCCCAGGGAGTGACGCCCCCTTCAAAGAAAAACCGCATGGAGGTGCTTGCTGTGTCTCATTTTCAAAGGATGAGCTCAATTTGGGTGGCACTCGACAGAACCACGACGAATCAAATCTGCTAGTTGGCATAGGCCACACGAAGGTTACTTGGAAACCATGGTATGGCAAAGACAATGTACCGCAAGAGCAGAAGGATCGTGTGCCACACACGCACTATGTGACCTTATTCTACGCATTTGACCCTTACCCACCCTTTGAAATACGCGCGCGTTCTGGGTACTTTTGCTTGGGGCACGTGCCAATGATTGGAGACAAGTTCTCCTCGACGGAAGGTGGAAAGTTCAATCCGCACTCTATTTTAACTCACAACAGAAATCTTACCCAAAACTTCGAAAACTTTGACTGTCCACAAATGAGTTTTGTAAACTCGTTTATAGAGAAGGCTGACGACTCTTCCAAGACAGCCATTGGTTATGGGTTAAATGACTGCACAGGTAGACTTGTTGAAGTGGACAAGAAGGACATCGTGAGACTTCTTTATCCAGAGCCAATGGATATGGTGTTTGGGCAAAGTGACGACAAATAATAATGATAGCTTATAATTCAATAGATATGCACCTCATTGTTGATATTCTCCTGCATGCAAGTCTGGAAAATTCCCGTCTTGCTTCCGACTGTCTGTTGGAGGTACTAATATTGCTGAGCAGGAAGTTGTTTCTCGATCTTGGCTTGAATGAGGGAGAACGCAGAAGGCGCCCGCCTCCAACGTCGGAATCAATACGTTGTGTGGAGGGATCAGCCTTGGGTTCTCACCCCCTTCTCATAAGTACTTACCATAAAAAATGAAAACACAAACACCACTCTTACCAACGTATTACATCAATTAAATAGCATCCATCACAACCACCATGACTGACCCACTCATTGAAATCGAAGACGACAAGCAGAAAAAGACGGAGCTGATGAAGCGAGTGTTCGCAGAGAAGGCGGCATCTTCCAGCGTAGAACTCTTCCAGAGAATCGACCGTGCTTGCAAGGAAGGAGGAAAGATCGAGGCCGTAACTCTCTCCGGAGGATATACGAACTACAGCTATAAATTATTTGTTCCTGGGCAACCTGATCTTGCTGTCTTTGCCAAACTAAGCTTCGAGTATGCTCTATGGAACCCCGACAAGAATGCACATTATGATCTTCAAAGGACAGTCTGCGAGTATGAGATCATGAGTAAAATGGCAGAGAAAACACCAGAATGTGTCGTCGCCCCACTTGCATGTTATGATATCGAGGATGAAGGCCAAAAAATGAAGCTTCTTGTTACCGAGTGGTCCAAGGCCGATGAGCAGCTGTGCAATCAATTCATTGATGGTGCGGTGGATACTCGGATTGCGCCCAAACTTGCAAGCACATTGGCAACCCTTCATACTATTGATTTTGACCCAGACTTCAACGAGCAAGTAAAGCCGTGTATGTTGAGTCTATTTGATCAGATGATTGCATATGTGAAGATAACTTGTGAAGAGTTAAAGCCTAAAGATCGGACGGAGAAACACATGGTGATATTAGGCTCGGAGTTGATGTTGAAGACTGTAGAAGCCAATCTTGCTGACTACAGCACGCGCGATTGTCTGATCCACAGCGATTCTCACGCATTCAATATTATCGTGGAAGCCAAGCCCTCGATCGAAGAATTGGAGAACTTTGGACCAAATGGTAATTTTGTACTCGTTGATTGGGAGATGTGGTGAGTAATCAATATGTGTATACTCTCCATTCTGTTTCTATCAGCTCATTTATGCTAATGTTCCTATCACTTCATTGTTTTATGTGTGTTTGCAGCATGGCCGGACCAAAAGGAAGGGATGTAGGTTTGGCACTATCATTTCCAATCGGATGCATGGTGGCGCATGCCCTGGGAGGTCACTTGGATGCAAATGAATCAATCAATGCGTTCATCATCTCATTGCTTGATAGTTATGCAGCATGTATGAGTGAGGCTGGGAAGTCGCCAGAGGAGGTTGCATCTATCATCAGAAATGTGACTGGTTGGGCCGGTTGGTTTCAATTCTTGGCATTTTACTTCCTTGACGTACAAATGGTAGACTTTCCCTGCGAGACAGAGCATGATAGGAAGTATGTTAAGGACGCGATGGGTGTGTTGGGATTGAAGTTGCTTCGTTTGTCGTATGATACTGATTACTTTCCAGAAGGGGCAACGACTGAACAGGTGAAGAATATGTTCCTATCGTTGGTGGAAGAAGAGGTGACGGAAACAGCGCACGAACGGCTCATGCATAGGAGGAGAAGGCAACCAAGGAAGTCGTCCATGTTACGTGCCTCCAACCGCCGTGTCAGTGATGCCATGCTTAACTTTAGTGCTCGTGAGCTCTCAATCACGGAATAAAGATTCATGGTGTTGGTATGCGTAATTGCGTTGCATGAACGCATGTTCAACCTGCCACCACTTAAGTAGATAGGTAATCCTTTAGAGACTTAAAGTAGTATAGCTCAGCTCTAGATCTAGAGACTGACTTCTTGATTCTTGATAGCTGCTGGCGGTGACTAGCACCTTTAATGCCAAAGCCAATGCTAGTCACCACTCCATCTGTCCTGTCCAGCTATCACTCGTTTGTTTCCTTGGTTGAAGGGTGCTGCTTAATGTTGCAGTAAGTACTTGGCTTCAGAAGCAAATTTGTCGCGGATTTGTCTTGTGTTGACGATCGCCTTGCTAACGAGAAAGCAACCGGCAACGCCCGCTTATTATGTACTATGTACAGTTGAATCGCTCGAACTATACCCCCGGGGGGTATAAGAATTTCAGGCTAGGCTGGGTCTGGGGGGGTATAAGTCGAAATGTCAGCTGCGTCTCCTAGTAATCTCTAGTAATTAGGGAGGGGGGTATAAGAACTTGGACCCTAGGCTGAGATTTGGAGGGGGGGTATAGGCAAGTTTGGGGGGTATAGTTCGAGCGATTCAACTGTACTTCCAAAACCACCTCCACCATCCCATCCATGTCCGTCTCACCAATAATCCTCCACCATCCATCATTGAATAACAACCACCCTCACCTCGCCGGTATTGTTTCCCTACTGTCCCAACATCAACAAGTCCGAAGCCGATCAATGCACCACGAGACCCCTGCTGGTTTGCTTTCCATTAATACTCCATATAGGCAGGAAGTTGCCCGTGATCTAGAAGAGTTTCGTTCAGTGGCTCCAAATTGCATGACTCATCCAGTGACAATTATTACCTCAAAATGCGCAACAATCACACGACGAAGAAACGCGAGACATCGACAGCTGCATCGGATGGCTCTTCAATAGATGTAAGAAAAAAGAAAAGCGGTGCAGAAGTATGTAGCTTTTCCAGCGTGGCCGCTGCAATTACAGACGAGATATTTCCGATTCGGCAGGAGGAGAACAACAGTACAGAAGCTAACAATAACAATGGCACGAAGCAAACTAAGGGCCAAGATAATAATCATAAGAGCTCTTCTGCAAAGCAAAAATCAGCAGAAGAAACAACCTCTATTTGCAGCTGTAATTCAAAATTGGTTTCTTGAAGAACGGATGAAAGCACGGGGTGTGCCATTGGAAAGCAAGAATAGCAAAAAGAAGAAGAGGAAGAAGAAGAAAGGTGCTCAGGCATCCACCGATGATGGAGGAGGCGATACTGCAAATGAGGGGAGTGCAATAATTTCGCTCGACAATGGTGTCACTCTGTCAAGTACAACCCAATCCGCAGCATCACCAACGACGTCATCTAGAAAATTGGATTGCGTTCTTGATAAATTCATAGACCTGCAAATAGAGGGTATAGATGACTATGAAATGAACGTAGTGGAAGGTCGCGATCTACAAGCGTTTACAACATTTTTAGGTCACAAATTCGAATGCTATTTAAACGAACAACAAACATCGCAAACGGATGGAAATGACAAGTCAATGAAATCATCCCTTCGGTGGGAAACCGACAAACTGCATTCCGGAACGGATTTTAAAGAAGTCCTTCCGACTATCCTAATGGATGATGTGAACAGTAATGCGCAAAAGGCTGAATGTGCTTGTGGTCAAGCGATAAGGTCTCATCTGAACACGTGGGCAGATAAATATCAAAGTGTCAAACAAACAATTGTCTTGGAGGCGAAAACTGAGGATGAAGAAGATTATATCCTTGGCCATTCAAACGAGAACGAGCACGGTTTATCTATCCCAGTGTGTAGCAACTACCTCGATGCTGATAATGATGATCCATTTGCATACGGCGCTCTCATAGACGATGACTTTGATATAGAGGCGGGGGCTCAAAGTTCAGAACAGACAGTTGAAAAAATAGACGATGCAAGTACCTTGAGGCTAGAACTGCGTCAAATATCTTCGCCTACCGATGCAGTACGCTATCTGCAGGTTGATCCTGTTTGCACCCAAAACAATGAGGAAGAAAAGTATGTTTACCCAATAGATGAACAAAGTATATTGGATATGGTCAAGTGCATCCTCGTCCCAAGTGGGATTGGCGAGGGCGAGGACGTTGATTACGAATGCGCATTGAATGAAAAAGATGTACACTTCATAAAAGATCGAGCCGAATCGTCAGAAAATGAATTTTTGCATCAGTTCTTCGACATGCTACGAACGTCAGAAAGCGCCAAGACTAAACTCATTGAAGCACGTGAGGAGCAAGCCAGGCGCACAATTTTTGACCCAAAGACGTCAGTTGGTCTGCGAGGCGCTGACCAAGAACTCAATGCGCTATTGAAGAAGATTGTTCAATTTTTGATTCGGGTTACGAAGTATTCTTGCTGTGTTGGTTGGTTCAGCGAAAAACCAACACCTATCTCTATCGTGACACAGCTATGGACCGAGTTTGAAAAGCTTTTGGTTGATCTCGTGAAACCCGCTTTGAAAGTTAGGGGCACTGAGATCCAAGTGAACAGACGCCCCGGCAAAGTCCCACAAGCCTTCTGCAACACAGCTGTGCGAAACAGCCATGATCAGTTGATCTGCTTGAAAATAGATAAGCTCGATCGGCTTCTTTATCTATTAAGAAGCGAGTTTCTTCGGCGCCCAGATTGCAACAGCAACAACTTTTTGAAGACCTCTATTCCCAGCCCCATGCTGCGCATATGCGTCATGGAGGCATACAGCATGCGCAAAAACAAGATATCGGCAGATGATATGTTCTCTAACGAGGAAAGCCTCGAATGTCTAAACGAAATGCTTGCTGCAAAAATTGGATTACCGCAGGTCAACTTTCATACAACGTTGAGGGCCGTTGAACGTTCGGAGAGGGATCGGGCTGAAACGTTCAAGTTGGCTTACAAGAAAGTTGTTGAGATTGTCACAAAAGCTGATGCGCATTTGACGTGTCAGTCGTCACCTGATGTAGCAGACCTCGTCTGTGGAGCTGAAGTGTACGAATCAAAAAGATTAGATTACGAATTGGAGGAAAAGAACCCATCCGAATCAACATCCTTACTGAGTTTAGATTATGATGACAATCCAACAAATGTAAACATGGAAGAAGATATTACTAGGGCACTGAGTAAGTCAGGAGCGCTTTGGATGCAGCTGATTTACACACTATGCATGGAAAATTACTCGGTATCTCCCATCAAGAAGTTCCATATCAATAGAGAACTCAAAGTCTACATGGACGGCGAGATCAAGAATCCATGTGAGGGTGGCGGAGAACGGAAAGTGTCAGTAATAGTGGCTACGCTGATATATCGCTGGTTAGAGGCAAAGTATAATGAATGGCATGCAGAGCTGACCAGAGAAGAACTGCTTCAAGAAGCGATGGAAGTGACAACACCACAGATCACAACAAAAGGTGCTGCAAGTAAAAAGTCAAAGAAGAAGAAACCAAAGAAGAAGAAAAAGGTCAAAGAGGAGAGTACCCGGACGTCGCAATCTATTAGTACGAATGAAAATAGCTTGAGTAATATGGACGGCGAAGATGCTAAGGACGCTGGGATCGACTCGGAAATTGTCGCTACAGTGACTGATGAGGTAGAAGAATCAGTCACTTCCCCGATATCGAGTGGCTTCAATGTTAATGCCACTTTTCATTCAACCTCAGATGTTGGCTGGACAACTGTTGGAGTGAACCCAACAATTGGAGAGGACGCAAAAATCAATGAAGAAATCAATACTGCTCGTGATGAAGAGATTGCAAGGGCTCTCCAGGAGCAATTCCAAGAAGAAGCAAAAGAGTATGAGGCTGAAAATATTGACACTCCGTCTACACAAGAGAGCAGTGTCGAAAATTCAGCGTCTATTGCTCAGGAGGAGAAGAATGATGAGATTAGTGATGATATTGTCACAGCTAGCGCTGCGAAGATTACTGACAAGGCCAAAACAAAGAAACCATCCAAAAGTCAAAAGGCCAAAGCGAAGCAGACTCGCATTGGTGATGCCAAGATTGCTGCCGCGAGGCCAGACGTAACAGTCAATGATGACTCTGCCACAAATGGTCAGTGTGTCAAAACAGGCGTTGAAGCTAGCCAGAGTCAGAGCGAGGCAACGGCAGAAAAGAAGCCGATTACAACACAAGCAGAAACCAAGGCGAAACGTGGATTGACAGGAAGTAATGACATTAAGGCAGATAAGAACAAACAAGTCACTGCACGAAGAGATGAAGCTCTAACTAGCAACGGTGTTAGAGCAGACAAAAAGAGCGCTCTGAAGAGTCAGAACAAGGCAGACAAAAAGGCAGACAAAAAGAAGCAAGTTGTAACACAAGCAGCAGCAAATATGAAAATTGAAATTGAATTGTCTACGAGTGATGATGCTGAATCAGACAATGTTGCTGCTAGTAGTAATGCCAACGCAAACACAAATCAGAAGCAGTTTACTCCACAAGCAGTTGCCAAGCAAATCAACGAGAATCGTCCAAAAATAGGAGTGTATGATGGGGATCAGTTTGTCGACGCAGAGACATATCTCGTTAGCAGAGTCAGAGCTGTTCAAAAGAAGTTGGTATGGCTCTAAATAGGAACCACTTGATTGGGAAAGGTAGAGCTACCAAGCTATTATGATAGGAACATGTAAAATCTCATTGCGTTTTTTTCACTCTCCAGTTGAACTTGTCATAAACATACCTCTCACTAATACTCCGCCCGCCCCTGCCTCGCTCGACGCATGCAGCCGCGCCCTCGCCTCGACTCACAACTCTGCCAATTTCCTTCTCGCTCCTCGCGCCTCCGTGCGTCTCCCATTTCAAAAAAATATTTTGCATCATTATTATTTTTCGACAGCAGTAACAATAAACGCCGTGTAAATTTCGGAGATAAGTCTGGTGTTTAGCCAGCAGCGGTGCAGCTGCGAAACATCTAGGACCGTCTCCCTGGTAGTCGTCTTCGGCCTGGGGGTGCTCATCGGCTGCACCGGCTTCGCCTCAATTCACCTCGTCCCTGGAAAACACTCGCTGCCCAGCAGACAACCAAAAAAACAAAAGTGAAGGTTTCCTTTGTCGATTCCGTCCGAGAGATATGGCTAGTGCTAGTGCTATCCAACCCCAACGCCGACGTCACCGTTACCTTATTGTGACTTTCGGCTCCGTCGCATTTTTGGTTGCCTCTCAATTCAAGATACTAATCTCATTAACTGGGATACATCATAAAGATCTTGAAAATGAACTCCGCACTACTGTTCCGATAGACTCAAGAATACAAGGCAATCAACAAGACATTGCAAAGAATGAATCAGGCGACTCAATTGGTCCAAGGGTTTCATGCGATTCATCCCCGTGCAATGGTTTCTTTGCGTACGACGGCAAGAAAGCTGTGAAGGATATCTTGCAGAAGGCGGCAGTTGCGGAATACAATTATGGACGTCAACGTAACAATGAGACCCATAATACAATGATTTTCATGCCAAATACAACAAATCACTCAAGTTGTGTCACAGAGTGGAAAGAGAGCAGATCAAAATGGGTTAACAGGTACGAGTTTGTATCAGCCTCTGTGTATCGACAAGAGGCATTGAGCCGAGTAGTTTATTCTTTTGTATGAAACTCATTTGCATTGTTTTGCCTTTCACCTACATACACATGAACAACAGAGGGATGAGTGCAAACGCAGAAGACATAACAGTCTACGATGCTTTCTTCAGTGGTGCTGAATTCAGAGGGGAGAACCACACCTACATGGAAATCGGTGCCCACGACGGAGTTAGGGAGAGCAATTCAAGGTTCTACGACATATGCCTTGGCTGGAACGGGCTGCTAGTCGAACCCCACCCAAAAAACTACGAGCGAACATTGCACCTCCGTCCCAATGCACATCATCTGGGCATTGCGCCTTCGTGCATGGCAAATGCAAGTGGAACGGTACTTTTTCATAAGCACATGTGGACGAGTGCACAAGTCATAAAGCATGAAGCAAACTCGTCCAATGAGAAGGGCAGCAAAATCGCAATTCGCAGCAAGATCGAGATTCACTGTGGTCCATTGCAGTATTATTTAGACGCGCTTGAGATCCGTCACATTGATTTCTGGTCACTAGATGTGGAGGGTTCTGAGCTCAAAGTACTTGAAACGGTTGACTTTGAACGCACTCATATTGACGTGATTATTGCAGAATCCGCAAATAGGCTCAGTCATTTGCCTGAGATTCAGAAGAAAGTGAAGGATGTGAGGTTGCACCTCCAGCGCAGAGGGTTTTGATGATAAGGAGTGTGAAGGTACCCAAGTCCGATGTTTTTCTTCACAGACGGGCATGTGGAAGTCATGGCAATATTCAAGAGTGCAATGCCCCACTACCACATGTGAAACAGCATGGACAGGCAGCTTCATGTACATTTTGCAACATTCTGAATGAGCCAGATTTGGTGGTTACTGGGACAGGAGGAAATACTTGTGGTTCCATACAACTGATGGCTGCTAAAGAAGTAAATGGAAGTGAAATATGTGCAACTTTGCAGAAGGAAGAGGGAGTGTGCTGCCCAGGGCCTGAGCCAGCATCACAACAAGGTCCGGTCCATCAGCGATCGGAAGGGTCAATAGTGAGAAATCGTCCTGCTCATGAACAGGTTGGTGCTTCTCAGCCAGAGAAGAAGGGATCAAGCGAGAAAGAAGAAGTTTTGGAGAGGACAAAATGTACTTTCTGCAAAGGGGGTTTTCCCAACCCAGATATGATTGTCCCACAGACAGGAGGTAACACTTGTTGCTCGATACAGATGTTGGCAGTCGAGGAGTACAACGCGACTGACACATGTGAGATTCTGCGGAAGCAGGAGAATGTGTGCTGCCCAGAGCCAGAGCAGTCAACTCATCTTGCTTTGGCTTTGGAGGCGCCGTCGGACAATGCCAGTGTCATACAAGCTTCAAGAATGAAACCAGTGAAGCAGGAGTAGTGGAAGTGGTGAATGACATTGAAAACGTTAATGTCGCCATACACGTCATGGGGGGGTCTGGCTTGTGTAGTCAATTGATGATGTTACTCGTATCCCAATTGTATTATGAGAAGGCCTGTCACCGCAACTTTATGGTAGACGAGTCCTTCTTTGGTGGATACCGACGCAGCTCTTCTGAAGGTGTCCTTACTGGTTTCTTCACACCACAGGTGCCCGTTCTAGACGAGGTAAAAGATCGTTCAATCTTTGCAAAGAAATGGTTACCTGTCTCAGCCCAGCGGGACCCGTTCTGGGCCCTCCCACTTGAAGATGGTTTTCGAAAAATTGCAACATCATCGCCCAACAGCATAAAGGATGCGGTTGGGTCTGAGACCCCCCTCGTTATTTCAGGAGTACTCAGTCACCAAGGTCACTTTCGCAGTGGTTGGAAAAAGTTATGCAAGATGCAGAAAACTGACGACATGTTACAAACTCGGGTGGACTGGCATTATCTCTACTATAGTTTGATTCCCTATGCTTGCAACAATTTTCAATTCAACAATCACACCCAAAACGAGATCAAAGCACACCTTCTTGAGCACAATATTTCAACTTCACCTTCGAATCAGAAAATGGTTGCGTTTCATATCCGACGTAGCGACAAGGTACGCACTCGTGAATCCTTAAAATACACAGCCAAGACGTACGTTGAAAAATGGATCAATTCCCTTGGTGAAATGGGCGACACCACTGCACAATCATTTACACATTGCTTCATTGCATCGGATGAGTTTGCTGCTGTGGAGGAATTTCGTGCTGTATTGGATGATGAAAAGATTCCATGCCATGTCCTCACCTTGACACCAACAGCTCGAAGAGGTACCAGTGTTGCAACACAAGCAAAATTAGGGTACGCTGAGAGCTTGACATTTCTGGCTGAAATGTCGGTGTTGGTGGAGGCAGAATATTTTGTCGGCACGATGGGCTCAAATGTGGGAGCTTTTGTGACATTGATGCGATCTTGCCCAGCTTTTTTTCGTGGGGAGAAGTTCAAGGACTATAAGGAGGAATTGACAAAGAATCATTATTATAACTCATTCGGTGTGGATACAGATTGGTATATTCGGTTACACTGAGAGCTTGACGTTTCTGGCTGAAATGTCGGTGTTGGTGGAGGCAGAATATTTTGTCGGCACGGTGGGCTCAAGCGTGGGAGCTTTTGTACATTGATGCGATCTTGCCGAGCTTTTCTTTGTGCAGAGAAGTTCAAGGACTCTAAGAAGGAATAGAATCCGTGGCACTTGCGTGGTACCAATCTCGCCTGGGGAGCGAGGAAGAAAAACGATTGTTACTCGCATTCAGAGGAATCACTGACGGACATAACTTTGAGGCGTACTTTAGTGTTCTGGATTTGCGCAAGCGAGTATTGTATGAACACGTCTGGAGTTCGGGTTGCTCTGAGATAGCGGATGAAGACCCGAACGCTGAAGAATACGTTGTGAGAGCGTTCTACCCATAACTATATGCGATTGCTGGGCTAAATCTATTGGTTGCTTTGAATTGAAGCGCAGAGAGATTTCTTTTTCTCCCACCCACCCTCTTGGTGCCTACTTACTACGGTACCCTTCGACATCGATAGGCATGTTTGTATAGAGTCATCTCCCTAACTAAGTCGAACCAGCATAGATGACTGACTCTCTCTGGCTACGACCTAACTATGCAAATGCATGTACGTGATGAGTTCTCGTGAACTGGACATTAACATAAGGATCCCATTTTGATTGATGACTTGGCTCGGACAGAGCTCCGCCCCTCGCGACAGTCGACTCTAGAGATACCAACATTTCTTCTCTCGCCGCTCGCGCCCTCCGTCTCCTCACCTTCAAAATATTCAAAAAATCATTTTTCCGAGCCGAAGATTCCCTCGCTCTCATTGTCATTATCAATGTAGCTCTCCGCAACGCAAAACGCTACCTTTTCCATCCCCTCTAAAGCTTCTTTCCAACCATGAAGACTCCATCGTCCAGCGGCAAGAAGAAAAAGAAGATCAGAGGCGTATCCCCCAGTATGGATTTAACCCGCTTTGGTTTTTCAGTCAAGAAGCGTTCCGCATCGGAAGCTGCCGCCTCTTCTCCTCCGAAATCAGCGTCTGCGAAAAACAACAATAATGCCGGCAATAATAATGAGGATGACAATATGGAATCGCCGTTGAAACGTCACAAGGTTTCCAGTCCTTCCATGAAAAATGACATGGGCACCACGAGTGGAAATAATGTTGGAAAGGGCAAAGGGAAGGAGAATGGAACTGCCACTCCGATAGATAATGATAAGAAGAAATCGCCGGCAGCAAAAACAGCTAGCGCAGCTGCATCTCGCACAGCTTTGTATGATTTGACTCAATCGAGTAGCTCAGAGGAAGGCCCGAAAAATAAGAAGGAGGGCATCAAAGTTGTCGGTGACAATGATGATGATGATGGTGGTGCAGCTGCAAAAAATGACGAGTTAAAAGACGCCAACTTTGCGTCATTGGGAGGCTTGGCGTCCAGCATTGCCAATCAGATTGTTGCAGCATCATCCCTTAGGAATAATACGCAGCAGCAGCAGCAACAACAGCAGCAACCAGTAAAACAACGACGCGGCAAGAGGGACAAGGTCATCCCCAACAAAAATAAGACAGCAGTTGCAAAAAGCACTACAATCACTGCCACTGCCACCACCACAAAATCATCATCTGTAGCCAAGCCTCTTTCTCCCTCAAAGAAAAAGAGTGGCAATAACAACAATAACATTCAAGCGCTTGCATTAGTCCGAGTCATTAATCCACATGAAATCACGTGCTCTACTGCTGTGGCCAATGCACGCCATCAAGATCAAAAGCAGAAGCAAAATAATGATGCAAATCAACAACAATCATGGACACCACGAAGAATCTTCAACGGGGCCATCTTGGGTAGATCATCCTCTTCTGCCAATGCAAAACCAAACTTTGTGGATTTGGGGATAAGCAACAGGTGTATGGGGATTAGTCGGAATCATATTACGATTCTCAATGTTCGAGTCAAATCGGATAATACTTTGCCTAATACGGTGGACGAATCTCAGAATATAGTATCATCCCAGACTTCGGCGGCATCATCCGCTTCAAAGAATAGCATCATTAGTCAATCGGACCAATCGACTGTAACACTCCAAGTCAGTGGTAATGCTAGCAATGGGGTCAACGTCCATCGGACCAAGAGAGGTTCGCGTAAGATCACCTTCTTATCCCAAGGAGAAAAGATGACATTGCGGGTAGGCGATGCACTTGAATTTTACTCCACTGAGAAATTGTATTATTGTGTTGTTGGTTTAGAATCATTGCAGGGTGGAAAAAAGGCACTAAATGTTGCCAAGTCAGTGGAGAACGAACAAGAAGTTGTTGTAGTAGAGGATGAGAAACAGGTTGTAGCAGCTACAAAGACAACAAAGAAACGCATCAGTTATGGAGGTGGAGGTAGTACCAACGTTGATGAAAAGAAGAGAAATCTTGCTAAATTGAATGTAACTGATGAGGCCATAATTGTCGATGCGAAGAAAAAGTCAAAAACGGATGAATTGAAGGCCCCTTTGAAAACTCCGAGAAACCGAACCAACAAAGGAACTACCTTGTCCACTGCCAAATCCGCATCATCCGTAGAAGAGGTTGAAGATACGCCACGTCTTCCGGCAGCGACATCGCCAATGTCACACGTCAAGAGTGCGACTAAAACGACCGTTGCAAAACGCTTAGATAAGAAACTCCAGAAATCGCCGATGGGTCCTAAATCGCCGAACAGGGCCACTTCCAGTGACGGAGATGCTGCCGACCGTGCAATTGATGATTTGGAGAGGTCAAAGACAACACCTGAACAGGAAGAAGGAGAAGAAAGCGAGATGATTAAGAAGGGTGACCTAGTGAAAGCCCGCTTTGAGGTGAAGGATTGGTTTGGTGAAATTCAACTAGAGTGGTACTTTGGAACAGTGACCCGCGTAAAGAAGAACAGAAAGTCGTCTTCAACACGAGCATATGAAATCGATGTATTGTATGCTGATCAAGAGAAGGACACCCTACCCTTTCCAGACAATGATGTGGAGAAAGTAGATGGTCATGAGTATCCCGACTTCTTTTTCGTCGGCGATTCTGTTGATTGCTTCCATCAGGATGGGCTCCGTCCTGGACACGAAGGGAGGTGGTATCGTGGCCGTATCGCAAGCATTAGTGAAGATGGCAATAGTTGTGATGTCTTGTACATTGATGGTGATGTAAGTTGCTTTGACTTTGATTGTGTTGTGACTTACTCTTTTGATATGTTCTAACACCGTATCATCTTCCCTCTCCTTCAGTATGAATATAACATCCCAACCAAGCAGGAAAAGATTAGATTGATCAAACGTGTTGACATGAATGGGGGTTGGGTGATGAATAAGAAAACAACGATTCCTGTCAATGAAAGCAGTAACGGATCCCAATATCGGGCA
Organism: Skeletonema costatum; assembly: GCA_018806925.1. NCBI lineage: Eukaryota > Bacillariophyta > Thalassiosirophyceae > Thalassiosirales > Thalassiosiraceae > Skeletonema > Skeletonema costatum. The sequence goes on along the minus strand of JAHBBA010000452.1, from coordinate 22,742 downwards.
GGTCTAGTAACATCTAGTGAAGGGGGAAAGTTTTGCGTCAAATTCTCTGATGGAACCAGCGAATCATTTGATTATGCAGAAGTGGCAACTGGAGTTTTTGCGGTGCTTTTGAAGGACATGCCTCAGAAGGACATCAGTTTATGGCCGTTATCATCGAGTTCAAGTATGGCTAGCACTGCTCGTCTACGTCGTCAAATGAGAGACAAGTTGGCAGCAATAAAGGAGTCAGTGTCGCCAAAACCCAATGCAGCTAAGAAGTCGGCACCCAGCAAAAGTGCACCCAAAGTCAAAGTGGAGAGATCGGTCAATGTCAAAATGGAGGTTACTAAAGAGCCTATGAAACCAATCAAGAGAGAGATAATCAGATCGGTTCTGTACGTCAAAATAGATCTCGATGAAGTGACCACCAACACAACCATGAAGAAAGGGGTGAGATCAGTTAAAAGACTAAAGGTGGATGCTGGACAATGGCAAGAGGGCGCTTCCATCGAAGAGCAACACAATGAATCACAAGACTCTAGTGACAACGGCAACACTGCAGGGAACAAGAGAAAGGCTAAAGACTTTCCACCTGGACTTGCAAATGTCATCTGGTGTGCCTTGAATTCGCCTGAACCTCAAACTGGAGCCAATCTCTTGCGAAATATGCTTTGTGTTCAGAACATTGTGCCCCCTGTACACTTGGCCCAAAAGCTAATGGATTTGATCAAGTACGGTCCAAAGGCTGAAGGCTCTAGTGTGTATTTCAAGGACCCACTCCGCACTCAACTTGCAAGTTCTTACGCATGTGCGCTTGTGTCAGCTTCTTCACATCTTGTGCGTAAAGACGATTCTGCAATTTTTGGTCCGTCCTCGTGGGATGATGTTGAAGTATTGCTATCTCAATCGATTGATCAAACTGAAAATACAATTTCTGGCCGTCGACTTGCGCAGGCACTTCAAATGGCAGCATGTGGATCCAAGTTGCTTTCTCTAATGCTGAAAAGTGAACTGCTTAGAAATGATTTCTCGTCGACGAGTTTTACGTTTGATGCAACATCAATGAAGTGTATGCCCACTGTGAAAGTGTTCAAGTCCGAAGGCTTGCGGAATGTGCTGAAAGCGGTAGTTAGACATACAACATCATGTTTGATTCGCCATTCGAAGTGGATTTTGGACCATGACCTCAATGAGTTGAGTCAAATTGAACGCGCCAGTGCAGAATGCTGCGCATCGGAAGCAAAGACTTGTCTCGAAAGCTTGGGCTCCGTAGTATGCTACACAGCATGGCTCTTCTGCGCGGAGGAGAGAGTTGCTATCGACCATCATTCTTCTGCCATTATTGTTAGGGACGAATTTTTATCAGAACTCACCCGGAGCATTGAGAATCTTCCTGAGATGAGCAGTCGAAAGAAGACAACATTTACGAAAAAGGTAAAGCTTCACTTCCTCCTTTCTCTTGTCGAAGAGTTTGCTTTCCCTCTCCAGGATGCAGTTGGCAAAATGATAGGTCTTGAAGACGTATTAGATTGTGTTTGAACATAATACTATCCTAACTGTTAAATCTGTGGCATTGCAGAAGGAAGTGGTCGGAAGCGATACTTCAAGGCTTTGGAATTGGTGCAAGGATGGAGTTCCACCGGAACACGAACACTTGGATTTCGAGTGTAAATTTCTTCGGGATGCGGACGAAAGTGGAGCGTGGAATGGAGCTTGGATCAAGAATTTGCAAGGGTTTGCAGTTGCTTGCCATGGCAAGGAGTATTATGAAAACAGCAATTCTGCTGCCATAAAAGTACTAGGTAATCTACGTACATGTGGGTGGAGAGAGGCTAAGTCAAATGAGTTGATGAATATCGGAAAGCGATGTGATAATCCAGAGTTGGAGTTGTTTTTATTTCATAAGAACTTTTTTCCTGAGGGAAAGGGAAAGAAGATGATGAACACTATCACACCTCCCTGGTATTAGTCTTCAGCATCGCCATTCATCACATTTACCAATGCTCAAGAAGAGTATTACACATCGACCCTCAGCCGAATTGCTTTCCATCCAAGAAGCAACTCGGCTCAGCATCGCCATTCATCACATTTACCAATGCTCAAGAAGAGTATTACACATCGACCCTCAGCCGAATTGCTTTCCATCCAAGAAGCAACTCGGCTCAGCATCGCCATTCATCACATTTACCAATGCTCAAGAAGAGTATTACACATCGACCCTCAGCCGAATTGCTTTCCATCCAAGAAGCAACTCGGCTCAGCATCGCCATTCATCACATTTACCAATGCTCAAGAAGAGTATTACACATCGACCCTCAGCCGAATTGCTTTCCATCCAAGAAGCAACTCGGCTCAGCATCGCCATTCGTCTACACATTCCTATATTATTTCATCTCCCCTTTGAGCTCACGTCGAGGGCCCTTGAGAGAGAGAGGCGCATCTTAAATTTTACAATAGTGTAATTATAAGATAAATGACTGTTTCTCATGGGAAGTCGATCAGCTGGCAGTGCTACCGCTTCTAACGCCTCGAATATAATGCAGAGCTGCTTCGTTGCGCGTTTTGTGCCAGAGTGTTGAACTAATATATCAGAATGTGCCTTTGGCGACTTGATGCAACACAAACTACAAAAATAAACATTATGTCTCCGCCTCACAATTTCTTGAATCCTCCAAGTCGATAATAAAAAGTCCTTCGCACGCATTGCGCCCATCACATCCAATCAAATGACCTGCCTTGGTATTAATTACTACATACCTCTCATTGGCAGTCATGAGCATACTATCGAAATATGCAAGTCCGTCGAGACCAGCGTGGCGGATGCGGTTGACAAACTTCACTCGACATTCCTCTTCAAGATTGATAACTCCGCCAGATTCTTCTCCTTTGGCATTAAGTTTTGTTTTCTTATAGTCGTTGAACTCATCCTGATCAAATCGAGTGCCGAGCACATGGTAAACAAGAATGATGAGGCCTATGTGGTCCTTTCCAAAGACAAGCAGGCGACGACCATCATAATGCACTTCTGGATGACATTGTGCTGAAAGAGGAACGTTAATCATGGCAGTAATCTTAAAGCGATCACCACTTGACCTGGCAGCCTCTTCCAAGAACATGCTCGGTGTTTGCCATAGTAAGAGAGTTGTGCCATAATCAGGATTGCGCTGCTTCGTAACAAATCCGCATTTCTGTGCAGTCAAATGTCGAGGAAGATAGATTTGAGATATTTTGCTTGTTGGGTGCTTGTGAGGGATCTCTTCTCCTCCAATTGCAAGAAGAGCGATGTCATCTTGGATGCTACTTTCTCTGATTGTAGTAGCATCTTCAAGCTCGTTTTCAGAAGGCTTGTCAATAGATTCATTCATCTCTACAGGCTTAGAAGTGTTTCTCTCGTCCAACGTCATGGCTCGATGACGCTTTAAGAATGATTGACGCACACTTAAAAGTTGTGTACGTCTGGGGTTTGTACTGCGACTTGTATCCCAAATCTCCACAGTGCCGTTAACTGTCCCGACAACAAGATTATTCCCAGTTGGATCTATAGAAAACGAGGAAACAGGATACTGTGCCTTGATTGATGAGTCTGGAGTTGGAAACGTTGATCGGATAGACTCCGGAGTAGAAGGTTGTGAATCATCACATTTTATGAGAGGCAGGCAAAAGATTGTTCTACTCATACGGATCGGTTCACCATCTTCATTCACTACTGAATCATCGTCATTTATCTCCGCCAAGACACGATTGCCTCGGGCCCTTCTTCTCGCTTCTACATCATCTGGTGTGACCACTTCAAACGGGCAGCTTCCAACTTGAAATGCAGCAAATACTTTGTGCTTGTTCGCACAGACATCCAGAAAGTAGAACGAGCCAGCAACTTTGACGACATGCTTGAAACAATATGGCGATGAGGCATTGCCTCCGACTACAACTTCTCCAGTCTTGTGATCGAAATTACTCCATGCAAATACTTCAGTACACGCAATTTCTTCTTCACCACGTTGCTCTGGCTCCACCGTTAAGATTCTTGCGGCACCAATGAGAGTCCCAGTTAAAGAATTCGAATCTGACAAAGCAGAATGAGAATCCACTCCGACCCAATCACTTGTGACATTGCCAGAACTTCTTCTATTTTGGAATGGAGTATGCTCTCCAAAGTACTCATTCAGATCTAGATCAAAATAGTCATCTACAGAGTACAACACCTGCTTTGGTGGAGTATCATACATGCTACTCCGATGAAATGCCTCGCCAGCAATGATCTCACTATTCTCATCGTCATGATGGTGAAGAGAAGAAGAATCATGTTGTTGTCGTTGATTCAAAATGCTTTGACTAGCTTGCATCATGGCTTGTTCAAGAATGGCTTCATCATCTCCAACAGCATTATCAAGCACATTGCGAACTTCAACCGTGCCCGAGAAGGGATTCAGAAATACTAATTCGGATCCTGTTCCAGCAGAGGTTAGTGAATAGGAGGAGAATTCTACGGGTGGAGGATCAAAGTTCGATGAGTACATGGATTGATCAAGGTCATTGTTCACATCATTAAAATCATCGTCTTCCAGATCACTATCATCGCCGTCATGATGATGAGAATCCACTAAATGAAAGCTGATATCATTGTCACTATTGTTCTCCGCACCAGCAGGAGGATAGTGCATTAAATGATTCGGCAGTATCGGAACAAAATGAAAGAATCTACTTGGCAAATTATAAGAATGCTTTAGCTGCTTGTTGCGTCTCATAGTTTTGCCACTGAGGTTTGAGAAGAGGGTTAGCCGCCGACGAAGAGCGTTGTAATAGTCAGGCGGGTTTGAGTTGCTCTCGACATCCAACGGTGCGAGATGGTGATTGTCAAATGCATCCTTCCATATCTTGCCATCTAGCGTTGTGCCTCGTATGGCGTTATTGGTGCCCCGAGTGAAGTGAACAAGGGACGATGTATCGGCGTAGGATAAAACGTGCAGCAGAGAGTCATCGCAAAGTTCTGGAGGAAGGTTATCGTTGTTGGCTGCTTTTATGGCAGCGGCAATTATTTCGCCGCCAGATGGACATCGTTTGACCGGCGGGCGACCATGAGCCCGTGATTTAGGAGAGAATGGCCTCTTGGACATTGTTTTCTATACGGTGCTTGCAATGCTTCAGACCGCTGGGTTCATTCTGCTCAATTCAATGCAATGCAATGCAAAGCTCGCTTGAAGAACTTTGAGTTCGATCGAAGAATTCGGCTGTCCGATGGGAACCTTCTGCTGAGGAACCGTTGCTGTCACCAGCCCCGGAACAAAACGTTCTCGGTATTGGCAGCAGACGCGGTGTCTGTTTCCCGCTGACCTGGACAATGACCCCGACATCAACAAGTCATGCGTAGATTTGCATGTGCATGTCCTCCTTGATGCTCATAAAAATGTCAGAGAGGCACCGCTTGGTTAGATGAATGCATGAAATACAACACGATAAATTGGAACGACAATGGAAAAGCAAGACTTGGTTACAGAACATGAAGCTCCTGATAGCGTCACGACTAAAATCACCAACTCTGCTTACAATGAAGGCGGTGGCAGTACTGGCAACTGGACAATGACTGAACGAGAGGTCACGTTCACAAGTTTGGATTGTATTATTGTTATCGCCATATCTATCTTTGTAATGTACACTTTCTATCAAAGTCAAAGCAAGAGAAGAAGAAAAGCAAGATCTACTACTACTACCTCCATCCATGCTATTGTTGATATGGATTTTGAAATGGTGGGTGACGAAAATGCGCAACAAGTATTCTCAAGCGACGCGATTGTAGATGCTGAGAAAGCTAGAAGATCTTCTTCTCGGCGTGATAACCGCCGACGTAGTGTAGATTCAGCAAACAAACCGCTACAATTGCAAGATGTCTGAAGAATCATTGATCAGTTTAGTGTAAATGATGAGATAATATATGTTACAACAAGAACCTTACATGCTAGGAGAATGTTATATTCACATTCCAAACAACATTCCACCCAACTTCTTCATTAAACTACTTCATCATCAGCAGGAGTCCCTTCGCAACCATCCTCAGCAGAGAGCCACATCGAGATCTGTGAATCCAAGTGCAAGAAGAAACGATGATTTAATCCAAAAGCCTCGTTACCAAACTCTTGACCAAATGTGCTATATCCCTCATCCTCATACATGCTGCACTTTCTCCATTGACGAAACTGGTCGCTTCTCCACCCGTCATAGGTTGCGATTTCTTCCTTGCTCCAGCCTTGTGGGTCGACAGGTGAGCCATTCCATGCAGCATCGGCACCTTTTCCTGCAGCAGACGACGAAGAGACTTCTTCCAACGTTGCAGATGGATCAGCATAACTCAATTGCAAAACAAATCCCATACCTCCATTAGCAGTGGGAATCTTTCTCAGCTCACGGCCATGAAAACTAAATATATTGTCAGCGAAAGAGGACTTTTTGTAGTCTGGTGTACGGGACATGAGAGATTGTGATGCTGGGTGAATAATGGGTTGTTTCTGTTTGCCTTCACTTGATGAATCAGCTGCAACTGACTTGAGATGAGTTTGAAGTTTATCAGAAAGCACCAATTGGAACATCATTCCTCCGCAAAAGTTTAAAGTAGCGCCATCATCGTGCAAATCAAGCAGATACTGCGCAATATTTCCTTGATAGTATTCGTCTCGATTCGATGGGACGTAGAGATGAGACTTCTGCTCCGAGCTCGGTGCTGCTGCGGTCGATGACATTCTAATGGCAGATCTAGAGACCGAGCCTACAACCGACCGATGGCCAATATTAGCGTTAAATGCAAGCGCTAAGTAAGAGTTGAGGAGAATGAATGATGCGAGGAAGATAGGTACGCGCTTTAACATCGTCATGATATAGTGTTGTCGTTACTGCTATGCAGCTTGATTCCAATAATTAAGCTCTGTGAGGCCCGCCTACTGTTTATCTTCATGGATGTTGTCGGTTGTCAAGATATTTTGTTCCTTTCTGAACTGAGGTGGCGTGGCAGACAGGTAGGTAACTAAGTAGGTTCAGAGATAGGCGTTGCGTGTGAGAAGTGAGAAGTTACTTAATAAGAATCATTATGCTGACCACTCTGCAAGCAATTGTAATATCTTCTCTTCCACATAAATCCCAGCTATAGTTCCTAATAAGAATTGCAGCCACGGGGCCTCTCTAACTATGTCATCTATGCTTTGCCTGCCATCAAAAACGGCTTTGAATGGAATGAATGATGTTTGTTCAAAGAAGGATCTTAGCCGAGTCCTCTCTTGCTCTTCCTCGCTTACTCCTTCTCTCGTATCCCTTGATTCTGTCTGGAATACTGTCCCAACAGATCCTTCTTCTCGAATAACACGAAGATCTTGAGCGTAACATCCAGCCATAGCATATATTGATAACCCACCAAACAAAATCGCATCACAAGGGCGACCTCCAGCCAGTACTGAAGTTGCGATTCCCCACGGAACAACTGGTAGAATTAATGGATGGCGTGTTATACGAGTCAAACCTTTTATTGTAAATTTGAGGGCATCATCCCGACGTATGCCTGCAAGTGATCCCGAGTTGTCAACATCATCTGTTGTTGCCTCAAAGCTTGGCATCAAGCCCAATGGAGATGCATTCACAAGACTTGCAATTGCAGCACCAAAACTCAACGCAGCTGATACTAGACATGCATTGTGCAAAAGTGTAGATTGCTCTCCAGAAATATCAAATGCAACCGAAGAAGAATGCAAATAGGCACCAAATGCACTTCCCAATGTTAGAAATGAAACTGCCGTGTACAGCCCTCTGTATATCTGCCTTCCAGCTGTTAAATTGTCCGGAAAGATTTTGTTTCCGCCAGTATTATCACCAGGCCACCATACCGGTAATTCCCATCCTTCATTCCCAACCAAATTGAGTGAGTTGACAGTCTCTCCTAATGATCGTATTATGCTGGAGCGTGTAGCACTCATACCGATATGCGATGAAGCAAATGCAAATGTCCATGCTGCAAGAATCTGATCAGACGAATCTAATAATGGTTGTGAATTGATTGGTATCATCATGAATCGAGAGTCATGATGTCTCTTTTGGTGAGGTTGGCTACATCGCTTTCTGTGTCTTGATGCAATTTCGTGATGAAAAGGTGATGGATTGAAAGCTAGACAGATGCTCCTAGAGATAGTGCACGCTAGCAACAAAAGCAGCGTCTTCTTTGCCTGCATCTTAAGACGACGCTTCTGACCACCTACTTTCATAGTGATTACAATACTCAACAGTACACCATAATATTATTATGTAATCACTCCACCGTCACCGCCATCGCTCGAGACACTGAGGATGACGCGCGTCACCGCCATCGCGCGTTCGAAATCAACTAGAGACACACAATTGCGAGGTGGGGAGCCGGTTGGGGAATGGAGTGGGGGGCGTTGATGAAGAGTGGGAAGGATAAGGATATCGGAGAAGGGAGGAAGAGAAGGGCCATCGAAGGACCCAACGGCTCCACAGTCCGAACATGATGCGTTCATATTTGAGAGTGTGTTCGATCAAGTGTCAAAGCGTTTGGAGGAAAAGTCGGATTGGTTTATAAAGGGAGCACCACGGGCGTGCATGTGTGAAGAAGGGGGCAGCGCAAGCAAATAGGGGGAAATTAGTAATGACGAACATCCCTCCCCTCCGCATGCGCTGCTGGCAGGCTCTGACAAAGGCGCCCCATCACCGCTCTTCAACTCTTGATTTTCATCCGCCATGACAACATCCTCCCTCATGCTGGATTGCCCCACTCCTACAGAGCTAATATGATCTGGAAACGACAGAGGCGCCTCGGGTTTCACTGCAGCCTGCGTCGACTTTGACTTCCTCTTCCTCTTTTCATATTGTTTCCTATTCTTCTGAGACTTTACATCCTTCTTCCTCTTCTCCCCACTCTTCCTACATGCCTGCAATTTCTTGCGCACCGAGTCAACATCTGCAGGTGATGACGCTCGTTGGGACTGATCTGATGGCTCCATGAGGAGGTCGACTAGAGTGAATGTGAATTATTTCTTAGTCTTTGAAAAATAGAGATAACAATAACGTAAAATATATAAATATGAAGAGGATGATGTTGATGTTGACGTTCAAAAAACTAAAAGTTTGTGGAGCATGCCATCACTCCGAACGCAATGATCATTCCCCTGCTTCGTCATGCTCATGCTTCCTTTCTTGGTCAATCTTGCGTTTGGTATCAGAGTGAGCTTTTGAAACGAATGATATGTCTCTGTATGTACCTCTCACACGAATACAATACTGGTCCCGTTTTTTAGCTTCTTTGCTGCTTTCTCATCTAAGGTCTGGAAGTAAGAAAACCATCTTCGTGTGTTTGCTAAAGTAGCCTGCAATATCCTTAAAAGGGGTTGAAAATACCATTAGGGTTAAGGTATTTTTCTCACACACAGATGGCGCTTTCTCACAAATCAACGTGGGAATCATTATCTACGAGAAATAACCTTAATGGTATCTGATTTGAGAGTTGCCGAATCTTTAGCCTCATCTGGCGTGATTGTGGGGATTTTTTTCTGAGCGCGCGGAGCCTCCTTCTCCTCCACGCGCGGGGGTTTGGGGGCTTTTTTAGCAGGCGGCGTTGGCCATCTAACGAGTGACTGTTGGGGACTCCCATCTACATAGTGAGGTGCCAGGTCTAGTGACGGTTTGTGTGACATGATGGAGATGTCATTTAAATACCCTGCTTTACCCATTTCCATTGAGTCGAAGTCCTAGAGAGCGAGGCTCAGTGGTAGGCACCCCTTTTTGCTGCAGTCAGTAGCAGAACAAAGTTGTTGGGGTCTAGCAGAACAAAGTTGTTGGGGTAAGAATATCATTAGTTTGTAGCAAAATAAAGACAGTAGGGGTTAGAAGTTACTATCCAAAATGTTCAAGCATTGCTTCTCGGTACGCATCTTCCGATGGCAGCATTGTTCCTCCATCAAGTCTATTTAACACCTTAATGACGTGATGTGAGATATCGCTGCCCCATTGCCCCCACCCTGACATGAATCGTTGGAAGTCGCAAAAGGCGATTGATAAAGATTCTTTCAACTGTGTCAGTGTAGGTGGATTGCAACTTGTACCAAGCAAACTAGAAAGTTGATTGTGATAGAATTCCAAGTACGCATCATCGGCATCACCAACCGCAACACAGAAAAAATAAGCCAAGTCTACCTGGTGGAGCTTTCCCACAATACTGAAAATCATAAATACCAACGCTATTGTTTGAAAACAGCATGTTTGCATCCTTCAAATCCCCATGTATACAGCATTGCATCTGGTCCCTCTTTAGTCTTTCGTCGATTGCTCTTGCCGCGCGTTTAAGTCGTCCCTCCCAACCTCTTCTTGGCATCGAGTCATGTTCACTTGGACGAGTATCCAGATGCCAGTACGAACCGATTGGCTGCAACCCTTTTTCTTCCACCAAACTATCAGCTTTGTCCCAAGTAGCTGCGTGAAGAGTTGCCATCCATTTCAAAGCTACATGAATTTGATCCTCGTCCGATAAGTAACCCGGTGAGCCCTCCAATCGAGACATGCATATTGTAATTGAGTTATCAGAGTCATTCTCAACGTGGTATGGGACTGGAATGGAAAGTTTGTGTTCTGCTATGAGAGTTGGTGCTACGTGACGATAAAAGTTTGCTTCTACCTCGTAAGACACAGCTTTCCGTTTATCTCCAAAGGATCGTGAATGTTTTGGAGGAGGAACAATATGCTTCACAATGATATGAAATTCTCTCTTTACACTGACATCATAGATGTATCCCATCCCGCCCAAAGCCGGCAAATACTTTTTACAATTACATCTTTTTCGCAGAGGCTGTGAAGATCGAAATCCTCGGGAACGTGTTTGTTCTCCATCATCTTTGGGACGCATTCCCGAACAAGTCGGAGAGCTTCTGAGCTGGAGAGGGTCATGCTGCTCTTTAGTTATCGTCTTCTGCTTTCTGAAGCTGTCTACCGAGGACCTCAGGTTGTCGGTTGTTGATTTGTTGGGTTTGGTCTGCTGGGTGGTGGAGTTGATGTTGGCAGTTAAGTAGGTAGGTGCCGTGGTAGGTGATATCGTAGGTTCATTGCAAATCAACCTGGATGGGCGGGTACTCCATACTCCTATGATGTGTCTTTTGTAACGCAGGATGCAGCAAGTAGTAAGAGGTCACCTTAATTCAGAGACCGGCAATCTCTTCTGTTTCAGTAGCGTGAAGCCAACGCATGTGTATAAAGTTAACTGCTTATATTTTTCATTACATTTTCATAATAGAAATCCCCCACCTCAAGATGTGAATTCACATCACTCCGAGCTTACCTCAAAAAGTCCAAATCATCGTCATTCAGTGTCTTTCTCTTCTTATTCTTCAATAGACTCTCATACTTTCCACCGGTGAACTCTCCACCCAACTGTGTCACACTGTTGTATGCAACCTTCAGATCCTTTTCGTATATCAAGGGCTTGCTTCCGTATTTTTGTACCCAGGTCTGAGCAGTTGGTAGATCCTTAGACAACAGGAAATCCTTGACCCAGGAGTATTGAGTCGATGAGGTCGATGTTTTGGCAAGATTCTTCAGAGCTGTTGACAGCTGCGGCTTTTCGCCTGAGTTTACACGCTTACCAAATCGATCTTCTTGGGTACCGAAGGTGTCAGCAATATACCAGTCGTCATCCCCCTCAATTGTATAACTTTCATCGTCATCTTTCGCCAGTTCGCTGGCAATGTCTTCATCAGTAAGCGCCTTGAATTCTGACATGCGGCCCATCTTACCGGCCTCACGGAATTTGGGCTTCTTGGATTCCTTCCAGTCTCCCTCCGGTGTAGCCTTCTCGATAGTGTCAATCGAAAGCAAACATCCCAAGAGTGCCGTCATTTCACGCTCAGTCAATCCAGAAGAACGGAAGTTGTCCAATACAACTTCGTAAGAAGCATCACCCGTGAAGAGATTGAGAGGCGGCATCGAAGAAGGAATTGGTGCATTTGTGGCAGTGTCTGTTCTACCCAGCTGACAGGGTAAGACTGGTCCTCCAACGGCGTTGACGGCCTCGGCACCTGCTAATGCCACTGCATCTGCGATAGTGATACTGCTCATCTTCTTCAAGTTTTTCTTTGCTTGAAGGAGCACCGAAGCACATTCCTGTAAAGATTTTGTGTGTGCATCAGTTTCTTTGGAGCTCATTACTGCTTTGATGACACTTCCATCAGGACCACCTTCGCTGGTTGCGGTATTGTAAGATAGACCATCAAGCAACGCCAATTCGAGGAAGTATGGCACCAATTTTGGGTTCTGAAGCAACGACCTGCGAACTGCTTCTCGTAGCGAATCGACGGCAGATACACGCAACTCTTGATCTCCGTACATAGCAGGATCTAAGTATACACGAGCCGAGGCAGGAGCTGGTACTCCTGTTATGGCGGCAGCTGATACAATACCTCCAAGGGCCATGACGGATTCTGTCATGAACGTACGTCGTGAGTTTTCTCCGTCGGCCATCGACAGGGCGGTGGATTGACGGTGGGCGCCCGTCTGTGATGTAGAAAAGGCATTGCTTAATGAAGCAGTAGACGCCAAGAGAGCAACGATACCAGTAGAAAAGTTCACCATGTTGACTCAATAATTTCACAAGAAGTACTAGCTATATAGAACTATGATTGCAGTGAGGTTGATTGAATCCACTGCAAGCGGAATGATGCTGACACACTTCTTTTGTGTTGTTGTGTTGTGGTCACAACGTGAAAATGAAAAACACGTACTTGTCTTTAAAAACGGAACATTTCTTAATATGAAAATGGTTCCTTTTTCCTCGAGCCAAGATATGCTCAGGGCAACGCAAGTACATAAGTCTTTGTATTGTATTGCATTGGTAGTGCGTAATACTCTCTCTTCAGAAAATGAAGGGTCGTAGATTATGGAAGATTTGAGGAGAGGAATTGGATGGTGTGCAGAGTTGGGTTTCAAAATTGATAAGTATGGTAGTCTAACAATTCCTTATTAACTTCTTATCAGTGCAACCTATTATCCTAGTTTGATTTCACGTACTATCTTCAGCAATATCTATCGAGTGCACAGCATGACAGATAGCATAATTATCAGTAATGAGCGTCATTCCTTACTCATATCCAACGACTGGGTCAATTGAGTTTTGCTTCACACGTATAAATGCTTCTCTGGCAAATGCATTGTGGGCCATAATCTTTGGAATGCGTGTATGCGTCTCAATATCTTTCGATGCTGCCTTCTCGTCCAACTTGTCAAGCTCAATCAAGAACGTATCCACATGTTTTTTCAGCCTTCCCATAACGTCACCTAGATATTGTTGATGATATGCAGCTTTTGTGTCTACATCTCCATTCATGCATGCATTGTAAAAGTCTTTCTGAGTTTGCCATTCTCCCGATAGATGCTCAAACAATAACACATCAAACACTTCTTCACTGATTCCTCCATTCTCGTGATAGAACAGCATGCGTGAGAAACTGAGTCCAAGGTTTCTGTTCTCTGTAGAAGGTATAATGTCCATTATCTTGCAAAATGTTGCAGGTGCATTTTCGTCTAAGAATCCGTATTTGGCAAAGAGGGCAGAGGGATTGTATGGATTGGCATAACAGATGAGTAGTGGTGATCCTGCTGGTACATCCACGGTAGTGTAGGCATTGCAGCTTCCTTCCTCGTCATAGTGAATTTCAACATTAGGAATAGAGCCATGGTTGAACTGGAAAAAAGGAGAAGAAAGTGTGAAGTAAAGTTAGTCTAATGAGTTGAAGGCAGTAATATTACAAGCATATTATCTATCAACAAGATGACATCCACAATTGTTCACTTACCATATCTGCCATTGGAACAATAACCATCTCCTCTCCCACCTCAAACGCCCTGGTACCAAGAACATTGTACGCCCATTTGGTAACTACATCGTTCTTTTTGGTATCTTCACTGATAAAATCAACTTCTTTGAGAGCCTGCTTGCAATTGATGTACTTCACTCTTTCCGCCATGGCATATTTCGCAGCTAGAGGTGGCAAACAGTCATAACATGTGGGCGTCATTGCTGCTCCAGAATCAAAGACACGAGGTAGGGAATTGAGCCATGGAAACCAAGGAGACTCGGTCCCTTTCTCATATTCACACATTAGCTTGACAAAGACATAAAACATTGGAAATTGTTCCTCTCCAGCCAAATCTTTAATCATTTTCTCTGCCTTTTCGAGTGTGCCGAATTCTTCCTTGGCTCCGTAAGAAGATATGAACATATTGGCCGGTGTGTACATGATCGCTGATCCAGCGGGAATATCCTCGTTGGCAGCGGCGAATAGATCTACACCATCATAACTCGTGATGCCGGCGACAGTTTGTGCACCATAGCCTTCAGCCCATTGCGTGAGAGAGGAAGTGTCACGGACAGCTGATTCATCAACTTCAATGTACGAGCTGAGTTGTTGGCGTAGCGGATGATGAATTTTGGTCGAGATGGGATTGCTCGGTGGAGAAACAAAGGCTGCAGTGATGCTGCTGCTAGCAAGGAAGATGAAACAATGTGCGCTGATCATGTTCTTTGTCTTCTTGATGGTATTGGGTTCTTCTCCTTCTCTTCTGATTAGATTGACTTCAATTTATCAGCCTCATTGGCATTGATCGTACTAGCCGTTTTATGGCAGTGTGATGGAAGTGGTTCGGTGATTGAGGAAGCTTTGTTGCAGAGGATCAAAATTTGAATTCATTTGAATTCTGAAAGAGCACACTTTTGTGTCAATAATTATGTGTCATAAAAGAAACACAGCACAAAATCCAAATTCCAAACAAAAAACAAACACCCAGATAAGCCGCTACCAACATCAAAGCCTGCTATAAAATGAAGGCAGCACAGCTAGCTCTACGCAAACATGCACCGTCGGTGGCTGTACTTGGAACGGCAGCGCTGGTGGCTTTGGATTATTCCAATTCACGTGATGTCGACGCTTCATCATGTTCCGTCGAAGTTTCAAAAAGCGTTCCTGCCGCCAATAACATCATCAATGTACATCAATTCAATACACAAGCAGAGGCAGTGAGCAGAATCATCCAACCGCCGAAAATTCTAGCAACTAGTGATGCATCGGCAGAGCGGTCTGCTTCGGCAGCTGCGATGACAAGATTTTCTCCAAGAAAGACAATTATGGTGGATGCTGCTGCAGAGACGAACACAACATCGAGTCGTCTCAAAACAAGTGGGATATTTGAAAGAAAAGTGGCTAATAATAATAGTGATGACAATAAACATGGCAACACGAACAACTCAGAACAGCCGAAGGATGATCGTCAAGAAAAAGACGCTGATGATTCCTATCCTACGTTCACACCATATCATAACTCCCTACTCAAAGAGTACCTGACACCCGACGTATGGAAGAAGTTGTCCAACCGAAAAACTTCCTTTGGCACTACCGCTGAAGATATTATCCGTGCAGGGGTGTCATTGCCAATCGGGGCAAGCCCACCGCGTCGAGTTGGGGTGCTAGTTGGAGATGCAGAATGCTATACCGTGTTCAAGGAGTTGTTGGAGCCAATCATTTCGCATTATCACGGAATCAAGAGCTATGAGGAGTGGATGGACCCGGAGTTACCGATGGAAAGTCATTTCAAATCGAATCGTGACGAGGATAACAGAAGGAATAGCAAGAGTATCAGCAGCAAAACTGCTGCTAATGACGATTATGGTATCATAAAAAGTGGAGCTGGTGATGCAAACGATGACTTTTTACTAGATGAAGAAGAAGAGGATGTATACACTACTGCGGCTTCGTCTTCAACATCAGATGCTGCAACATCTTCGCCATCAAAACAGCAAAAGCCAAACCTTCGGAGGCACTGTACCATCATTAACAATCCTAACCTGGTTAGACGCAAAGCCGATCCCGAGGGCAAGTACATTCTTAGCACTCGAGTCCGTGTTGCAAGATCATTGGATGGAGTGCAATTCCCTGCTACCATGTCACGAAGTGATCGTCGTAAAGTGGAACGCCTTATTCACGATTGTACAAAGAACTTCCAAGCTTCCAATCTGTCCAATGGGGTCTATCTCCCTGTCCTGTCAATGACGAACGATCAAAATCTTGATCTCATTGAGCGACATATTCTTTTTGATAACCCCAATGAGTGGACGATTGCATCAGGACTTGGAAGGGACTGGCCTGATGGTAGAGCAATTTATGCCAATGTTTCTGATATTCAGAGTCAAACTCCTGATTTTATGATTTGGATCAATGAAGAGGATCACCTGAGGATCATGACATTGAAGAAGGGAGGTGACATACAAGGCGCATTTACTTCACTAATGAATGGAGTACGTGAGCTAGAGAGAGAGTTACAACTGAGAGGTTGGCATTTTGCCAAGGATCCACGTTTGGGATATTTGGTATCTTGTCCTACCAATGTGGGTACAACAATGTAAGTTCATTGCCTTTTCCCTGGAAACCACGTTCTGCAACAGACAAGAGTTAACATTTTCTCTTTGTTATTTTCAGGAGAGCTTCGGTACACGTTCGCTTGGTCAACCTTGGCAAATTACCCGGCTTTTTTCAATTGGTGCAACGGCTTAAACTTGAGGCTCGAGGTAAATATGGCGAGACTGATCGGCAATACACTGGTGTATTTGACATTTCAAACGCAGAGCGGTTGGGAAAAAGTGAGGTTACTTTAATAAATATTATGGTCGAAGGTGTTGCGAAACTGATTGAAATAGAGAGGCAACTGGAAAATGGCGAGTCAGTGAACATTGATGAAATTGCAAAGTCCTAAACGAACTCAGCACATATAATATGTCTGTGATGAAAGTAAAGTAACATAAAATTATCTTAATCTTCTTGTAACTATCCGCCAAGATATTGGCCTGTACATGTTTAGCGTACTAGCCAGTGCTCAGCAAACGTAAAGAATCAAGCACAGTGACAAGTAAACTTGGAGAAGAACTTTCCCCCGCGAGATGTTTTGGAAATTGTTTCAGGCGACAGTTGCATTTGAAGCTCAGTGATTTTTGGCATTGGATAAGGAGCAGCAGTAGTCTCCCACACAGTCTCTGGTTCGGGTTCGACAGGATGCATATCTTGGGCAACATCCTGCATGAAAAGTATCGCTGCAGTCACTGGTGGCATATTCGCTGTTGGGTCCAGCGTAATTATCATCTACTGTATGAAAGGATCTTGATTTTGCTGCAACCTCCATTCTTCCTCTTGCTTCTTTCTCAAAGGTAGTCACACTTTCTAACGATGGGGTTTCGAAGATATGTGTTGTCGGTACATGTGCAGCTTTTGATGATTCTTTGATTCTCATATCCCGTTCGAACGTCGTTTCGGAGCCATACGATGTATTACTCAACTCGCTTCCTGCTATCCCAATCGGTTCATTGTCTCTGTAATCTTGTTCAAAAGTTGCCTCTGACATATTGGGCATGTCACCCATTACCTGCTGAGGTATCTGACGAGGCACAAACATGGATCCTCCCTCCACAGCTCTGGCGTCTTGTTCGAATGTTCCCTCTGAAAGTACGCTGAGTGCTCCGGCAGCTCTGGCGTCTTGTTCAAACGTACCTTCCGAAAGAGCATCTTCCTCTTCGTAGTTGCTTTCCTGATCGCGAATAATATCATTCATAAAATCTTTCTCAAAGGTTCCAATGGACCTATCGCTGTCATCACTTGCATTACTGCGAATGCCCATAACGTAACCATCATAGGCCGAAGTATCGTTCGTTACTTCCGAGCCGACTTCAGAAATGCTGAGCATTTCCGCTTGATCTCTCTCTGAGAATCTTGAAGACTCATCAACATCACCTCTCATCTCAACCTGGTTCTTTTTTCCTTTCAATTTTCGGAGCAACCAACCTTTCTTCTTTTTTGCGTTTGACTTGGTTTGTTGCGTAGAGATTGTTCCCAATGGTATGACTGATGCCGACGAAGTAGTCGTCTTCTTAGTCTCCCTGCTTATCTCTTTTCGGGATGAGGTGTCTGGCTTTGATACGGTCGCAGTCTTCTTCTTCGTCTCGGATTTAGGCTGTTGAGACTTTTTCGTCTCGGATTTAGGCTGTTGAGTCTCTTTCGTCTCGGGCTGAGGCGAAGGCGAAGAAATTGCTGCCGATGGTGCTGGTGCTGGAGTAGCCTCGGGCTCCTCACTCTTCTTCACGGGGATGGATTTCTTCTTCCTTTTTTCTTCTTGAGCCAATACTGCGGCCCTGATGAGCTCCATCTTCTTATCTTCCTTTAACTTGGAATAGGCCGGTGCTGCCGAAGGGGTTGTGATCTCGGGCTTCTCATCAGTCACAGGCGGTGCCTTGGTCGCTGCATTAGCCATTAAGACGGCCCCAAAATTGGCAATCTTTCGTTTCCTATCTTCTTCTGAGAGGTTCTTGTCAGCGGTGATAGACTCCAGAACAATTCGAAGATGACGTGTAGCGACGACATCGCTGCTAGCGACGTTGCTCGTGGCGTTTTTTGGCTCTGGAGCTGTTTGCTCCGTCTCAGCACTCATCGGAGAAGTTGGATCCATCATGATAGGGCCACGCTTCTGGCGGTCAGCTGTAAGAGGAAGGAGTATAGTCAAGCTGTTTCACCCCGAGGCGGCATGGTGGCATGGTTGGGGGGGTCGGCGGTAAGTTTTGTCGAAATCGCTAAAATCTCATCAGAAAGTCACACAAACACGAAAATTATCACCAGAGTCTCTTCCTCACGGAGCCAATACTTATTATGATGCGAGCGAGAGCTATTAATAAGCTCTCTTATCTCTCTCTTCTATGATGTCGAGAGATAGATAAGCTCTCTTATCTCTTCTATGTAGCTCTATCGTGTATGAGTAGTAGCACCAATGTTTTTTTCCCAGATTAACATTAAATAAACATTATGTGTCAATAATACCACAATTCGTCCATCCAGTGCAAGGACTCTAAATCTAAAGCGATACTCTTCTTCTCCACTTGCTCATGAAGTTATGATGTTGCGGCTCTTGCGGTTGACCACTGCTGCCACCCCCGTTCTCCATTGCTTTCATATTCATATCCCTCAAAACATTGCATAGCATAGTCTTAACTTCAACCATGGTTGGCCTATCCAAAGGGTCTGTACTCCAACATCTTGACATCAAATGTTTGAGACTGGGTGTCCACAGCGGATCACTATGCAACGATGGACGTTTCCCGCATAACACTACCAAGTCATGAAACTCCTCCACCGACTGGATTGAGTCAAAGGGTTTTCTCCAGCACACATATTTCCCAGAGAAGCATCCCAAATGAGTAGACGTCAACTTCTTTTCCGTATCCCAGCTTTAACGCCACCTCTGGTGCCATGTAACGTCTAGTGCCACATGTTTCTGTCAGCGGTCCGTAGCCCTGATATTCCTGATTTAACAAGGGAGCAATACTGGTGGCAAACCCAAAATCAAACATTTTCACACAGTCATTGCAATCAAAACCAACATTTGCAGGTTTCAAGTCTCGAAACACAACATGACGAGAATGGAGGTACTCCAACGCATCAGCAATACAGTAAGCAACCTTGAGACGTTTGTATAGATGCTCCCTAAGATTTTTTTCGAGAGGCATCTTGGTTACATCTTTCGATGGTGACGGTGGTGATCCATCTGCTGCCATATTTTTGGCGCCAGTAATTGACCGACATTCATCCATCCATTCATCAATCCTTCCCGTCAACGTGGCCATCAGCCTGTCCAATATAATGAAATATCCTTCATTACTCACTTTCTTCCCCTCCCCGTCTGGGCCTTTATTCAAATCATAACTACTCTCCACTGACTTTGGGCGCATTTGAAATGCCTTGCTAAAAACACCCCTCTGCTCGTCCGTACAATGAAATAATGTTTGGGTGATCCAAACAAGCCAATAGTGCTGTTTCATGAGCTAAATCTTCTGCCCCGATCACAAACTTTCTAGGCTGCGCGCGCACTGCTGGTCTAAGGCATTTAAGTGCCAAAACGTTGGGGTCCCTTCTCGCCGTCGTCGGTGTAGTTGCTTGTAGCACACTTATTTGTGATATCGACCTTCTTGTTCTTGACCTCCTTCTTGGAGCTCCATCACGTTCGTCCGATAGCAAGCTCAAGTCGTTGCTAGCCTGAAGTGCCATGGTCTCCATGTCAGTTTCAAGACCTTCTATCGAATTGTTTGAATCGCCCACACGACTATAGGTCCGACCATAGGTCGCCGATGAAGCAAATTTACGTGCACTTCTCGCATTTCCAGTACGTCTCATGTCAGTTTCAAGACCTTCTATCGAATTGTTTGAATCGCCCAGAGCCCGACTACAGGTCACTGATGAGGAAAATTGACGTGCACTTCCAGTACATTCCCTTGCCCTACTGTAGCGCTCATCCTCCAAGATCCACGTGACTTCAAACACATCACAGAAATTCCCTCTACCCAAGTACTCCCCGATGATCAAGTCTTGCTTATTGACCTGGGGCACACGTGCAAGTTTTCTGCGATCCATAACGCTTCTAAAGTACTCATGACCGTTGTCATCGTTGTGTGGCAGAGGAGTCGGCAAATTCCTGTTCAAGACGCATAAGGGCACGTTTTCCTGCATACTCGGCAATTTGCTGTTCGGTGGGCTCACTTTTGGTGGAAGGAGAAGATTGTTTGCGCTGTTGTGAGGAGCGATGGCTGCGCCTCTCTTCCGAGTCACGGCGTTGTTGTGACACCTCTCCACTACTGTTTGTTTTATGCTGTTGAGTTTCAGTAGGTGATCTGTTGTTCTCGGGCGGACTCTTAGGCCTAACACGATCGGGGGAAACGGCGGCGGCGGCAGCGGCGGAAACGGTGGTGGCGGCGCTCTTGCCCTGTTGAAGGTGGTCACGTGCATGATCGCCGTCGCCTTCCGAGCGATCAAGACTGGATGACCTTTTAAGCTTGTTAAATCTGGAGAATGCCTTGGGAGCGTAGGAATCTGTGTATTGAGTGGGACGGCGACCTCTGTGTTGACGCTGTAGTTGCTGGTCACTGGACCGACGCTGAATTGTCCTTTCGGGGGGACCCTCATCTGATTTCCGCCGATGGTCAGCCATAATTTTAGAATTATTGTGGTGGGGCTACTGCTTCTGGGAACGCACAGTCGGGAAGGAGAAAACCCTCTGCTGTGGGTTTCGCAATATTAGCGCTGTTGGCTGTTGGCCGTTCCTCGACGTATAAAGAACCCCTCAAAATGAACCTTCTGGGTAGCTATGCAATGTTTCGCTGATTTTCAGTGGAAAGATGTCTTGGTGGCGTTGCGTTCGTGCTGCGAAATTTTATTGGTGTTGTAACAGTCATTAGACTATTGCTTATTTGCATGTGCAAAATGTGTGGTTTCGTGGAAAAATTTGGATCTACCTTCGTGACCGGTATCGCCCGCTTACATACACAATCGTTCTGGCCCGGCTGCTGCAGTGTGGTTTCCTAAAATAACATCGACTTTCAAGGACCCATACCTACTTATGAGTACGTAATCGCTACATATGTTCTCAAAATTTGATTTCGCAGGAGATTCTCATTTCTTTCTTGCTGTCTTGTCGCATTTCTTTCTTCTTCCACTCTTCACCACTCTCTCCTCGCAGACACGTTTCACAAAACGTTCAGGTGGGTGCATTCGATGGATCATCACTTTCATTGTGCTTGGTAAATATATATTGGTGGTGCTTGCGGCTTGAGAAAAAGATTTGTTAGTGCTGACACAACTTTTCAAAGAGAAAGAGATCGATCACACAAAACAGAAACACAAAAAACACATAATAAATGATCAACAACGAAATGGAAGCCGAAAACGACGCCCTAATCACCCCGAGTTGCTCGTGGATGCCCTCTCAGGCCACGAAGATGGTCTCCTCTCCATCGCTGAGAAATTAATGACGCACTATTCAGCGGGATATGATGCCATGGGCGAGGCCATTATTGATGCCTTTGCGGACGTGCAAAAATTATTTCAACATGTCGTGGAGGCGGCGCATATGGAGGGGGCGGCGGTTTGGAGAGGGAGCGGGGGGAGCTGAGTGGAGGAAGCGGCTTTTAGAGAGTGGGACGGTCAGTGAAGATGATGTGGAGCGGTTGCTTTATGGGCAGCATGCCGGAGCAAGTGGTGAGGGGGGCGGTGACTTTGGAATTGAGGATGACCGCCCTCCCATTGCAGGGGGCAAGAGTGGGGAAATTTAAATGCGTCCACGTCTCAGGACCATCGTCATGAGGAGTTAATCGATCAAGACGTGAGAGATGTGCTCATCGAGGCTATTAAGAAGGGACAAACCATACAGAGATGCTAATCGATTTGGGGCATGTCAGCAAATGTATGAAAATGCTGTGCGTCGGCGTCGGCGTTACTTCCTGTGGATTCCGATCACAGGGGAAGGCTTCAGCTGGCAGTGGCAAAGAGCATGAAAGTATGAAGTGCCGACCGATCTTGTGCTATTTTGAAGTATGCGATGGACGATGTGCTGAGGAGTTGGCTTAACTTTGAGTCAGGGCAAATATCACAGATGGACATGAAAAAGAAAGAAGTGATTGTGTCCTAAGCCGGCCGAATCCACTCAAATTTTCTGGGTCCTCAAAAAGGAAACGATAATTCTGATTCTCGTGACTGGGGTGAGACTACCTTCGGAAGAAGCTTTGACGGTCACACTGCGGGAATGACATGACGTTTCTAGTTCTTATGTGGACACAAATCGGCAGAAGAGGCACTGGAATAGCTTAAGTCGAGAAGAGATGACACAGGAGATACTTGACATAGCGCCTGTTTACACAATATGGGTCCACTACA
>JAHBBA010000451.1:0-15105 GCA_018806925.1 Skeletonema costatum | reverse complement strand
CTGCTGAGGAAGATTACGGAAAATACAATACTGGCCGGGCCGAGGGCTGCCAATGAAAAAGCGAGACTGCGTTCCTCGGAATCTCTGGCACTTCGATGAACCCACCGACCATGAAAATGAAAATGACATCCTTGGATTGGATGATCTATGCAGAGCTAGAGTGTTTGTATCCCAACGCTGTCGTTGGAAATGAAGAGCATCAAAGGCCCATTGAAAGAGTAAATACTATAGAGGGATATATTCCACTGATCATGCTCTTTGTATGCATATCAGCCACGCTACAGCCTTACAGCCTCGTAGGTGACCTGATGAGGTCCAATTTGGCATGGCCGCTAGCAACACTCTATCATCATATCGTACTAGCGCTGTGAATGGAGCAATGAACAGCTTCTAGTGACACATTATGTTTGGTTATGATAGTGTAGATAGATATTCATATATTCCACTACTTAAGCTCTTTGTATACACATCAGTCATGCTACGACCTCGTAGGTATACACATAATTAAGCCATGCCATGACCTCGAAGGTGACCTGATGAGGTTTTCAGTTTTCTAAAGTGCAATAAGTAGGTTGGTCTGTTTATTAGGGGAAATGTCTATGTTTGTTTGAGCCCTGATGGATATTGAGACATAACATTATATAGTCTATTTGTCAGGTCATTATATGAAAGATCAAGTTCGTATTCCATCCACTCCTCTGAAACGACCAAATTAACGCAGCGTTGGAAAAAGAGCTTCGATTTTGTCGATTTGATACAGACCTCTAGTGCTCAAGAACAACTTGCTACATGCTGATTGTAGTTTATCTGCAGCGAGAAGATTTTTCTTCGTCATCTCTCACTTTCTTCCCTTCCGTATCTTCGTGTACCTGTCCACCCCCATTGCTCGCGTTTCTTCTTACACTGCTGCGAGTAATTATACTGTATCTTATTAACTTCGTTATTATTATTAGCTCTTGGGCATCTCTTGCAAAATGACACTCTGAGACGATATTGGATATTGACCTATGCAGTGGTACGTACTCCTATGTCGGCGCCAGCCAAATTGAAACTCATCATGACACAAAAGGTCTTCCTCGCTTTCAGCCTCCAAAGAACATACGAGGTGGCAGTATTGACATGGCATAAGATGAAGTAATGGGAAGTGATAGTGATAGCTATCTTCTCTGTCGCAGTTGCCATGGGCATGAGACGTACATGGTATGGTACTCAATCGCGTTCGCGTGAATCACGACTGAATTCGAGGTCTTCGAGCGAGGACTTTCATTTTGGTAGATAAGAGATGTTCGTTACATAATTTATACACAAAACGAGCGGCTTTTCCGAGACCATATAACGACGGCGAAACGATGAATGGCAACCAAGCGAGCACTGCTTCGGTGCAGCTCTCTGGCGGATCGGTTGTAGATGGACCGTCTGCATCAAATATAACATCGCCTTCCTCTAACGGCGGCGCAAGAACCACGACCAGCGAGGATGATGCCGTATCGCAACCTAACGGCGAAACGCAACTCTCAGACCAAATGCAGCAGCTGAACATCGGCCAGAATGCTAACATCCAGAGCAATCCGTCATCTCTTCCGGAACTGCGTGCCTACTGTCAATCTGACTCTATTTCGTTAGATAGACTTCGCTCAATATTTATCAACATATTCTTCCTGTACTACCTCGGTCACCCGTTAGATTGTACAACCTGCGACTACGATATTCTTCTCGTCGACATCTGCAAGAACGAACATGTAACATATGAGATTGTTCAATGCGTCATCGAGCATGTTCCTGGAGCTGCTAGCGTTGTGACTACTCGAGGATTTACACCTCTCCATTTCCTGTGCATGAACAAAAATGTCACCCTAGATATTGTTCGGTGCGTGATTGGAGGCAACCCGGATGCTCTGCTGGCACAAATTGAAGCAGGCTGGACCCCTCTCATGTTTTATGCCACAACAGAGCAGTGGATGAAACAGTAGCAGAGGAGATTTTGACATTGTTTCTTGAGACGTGCCCAGAATCTGCACAGTGTTGCACGCATGATGGAGATCTACCAATTCATTTCGCGTGTAGACTTCGTTCTCCCGATTTTTGCTGCATGCTCATCCAGAAATTTCCAGAGTCTATTCAGCATGAAGTTGAAGGCGATGCCAGTGCTGTATTATGTCCTGTTTTCATCAGACGTCAATGACAGCGTTGCCTTGGCCGTGTTGAAGATGCTTCTCGAGAATCATCCACGAATGGTTCGTTGATGTTAGATGGAATGGTCAGTCCCTTCTTCACTATGCTGCCTCAAATCATCTACCACGAGCTGTCGAAGTCTGCCGCTTGCTCATCCAAGCTTTTCGTGGGCTAGAGCTCGAGCTTGACGAATCTGGTCTATCAGCCTCTCCACGTTGCTTGCCTTCATGGCAATTTGCCGTCGTGGAATGCATTCTTGACATGCATCCTGATGCAATCCGTGGTGAAAGTAGCAACGGCAGATTTCCCATTCATGTTGCGATTGGTGCTTTGACGGGAAACCCTCAGGCAGCTGTCGAAGTGGTAAAGTTTCTCTTGACAGTTCGATCCTAGTGTGGCGTCGCAGGAAGTGAACGGGATACTAACGCTATCCATTGATCTACGCCTGTTTCGAGATAAAAGCATCGAACTTGAGCTCTGGACTCGAAGTGATCAAATTATTGTACAATGCCTACCCCGAGGCGATTGTCAATGCTGAGGCATTATTCAGGCTACTAATTGACAACAGTAATTTTTTCGTCGATGATGTGCGAGACTTTATCAACGAACAACTCCGCTATGCCACCCAAGCCAGCAATCTCCAACTCGTCAGAACTCAGGACGGAAATGGCAGACTTCCACTTCACCATGCCCTTGAGGAACATGCCCCCTTGGGTACAATCAAGCTATTGGTTCAAGCTAATCCTTCCACTATTCAAACTCCTGATAGCGAAGGATCGTTGCCTTTGCACATTGCTGCAAGCGAATATGAGTGCCCCAACGTTATCAAATACTTGCTTGATAATTGCGGGACGAGCCTTCTTGTCGCAAAAGATTACTGGGGCAATACGCCTCTTCATTACGCTTGCCAAGAAGGGAGATATGATGTGATAGAGATGCTTTTGACTCAGTATCCTAATGCACCGGTTGCGACAAGGAACGTGGATGGGGATTTGCCGATTCAACTCCTTCTCGACTGCGACGATCATATAGAAGAGAGTGCTGATTACGCGAGCTGTATCTTCCTTCTTCTCAAAGCAAGCCCCGAGATGTGGATGAGTAATGAGAACCTCGTGCTCGCGTTAACAAGCTGACTCATAGCTGGGTTGTCTATGTCTATTTAGGATCTTAAAGTAGATTAAGTTTCTTCAACGTGCATTGCGTCAAAATGAAATGCGCTGAAAGTCGTGATTGATTTGTTAGATTTATCAGCCTTGCACACCCCAACTTCACTCAGGTGTACTCTCAAGTGGCTTTCCTCCAGCTGCTTTTGCAATTGCCAATAGAGAGTAAATTATTGTTGCACCATCAGCCCATTCGACTTCATATCCATACTTTCCTTTCTTCGATAGCTTTGCAGGAAATAAATTGTCCTTCTTATCTGAATTGTCGGCGCAGCCTGAGCTATGGTGATGGACCGTGATTGATGGCTGGCTACTTCCTCTATCACTACTATGACTCCCTCCTCCACAACCGTGTTGAACTGTCTTTCCATCTCCTTCGCCAGAATTAGAGCTCGAGTTTTCTTCTACCTCTCCAGTCTTTGGGTTTCTACTTCTTAAATCATCTCCACCAATAATCTTTTGATATCCACCTTCATTACAAAATAAGCGCACAGTGAATCTCTTGTGACTATTGTCGATATCAAGTTGAGTAAATGGGACATCAAACGCGGAATCTTCAACCTCATCAATCGTCACAACCATGGCAGTGGAACTATTTCCTTGTTGTCCCTGCATAGACGCAGGCATCATATTGTGTTGAAGAAGTAGCAAGTCTGCAGAGACTGCATCGGCTAATTTGGAAAATACTGCCCACTCCTTCTGAATTGCCATTAGGCTCATCGCAACAAAATGGTTTGCCAGATTCATTTGAGCTCAGACACGGTTTCTGATATTGGAAGGTGGAACACATGTGACGATTGTGGCATGAAGTGATGATGTTGCATAGGTGCATCGGACGTTGTTTCATTGCTACCATCATCACCATCATCACCTGCAGCCAATGTGCGTGCCTTTCCAAATGGATAATGCCGTCCACCACCCTCACAAACAAAGTATGCAAAATTCTCAACCAAAGCCAATGTCGAAACACCCAGTTCTCCAAACATCTCAACCCCCTTCCGTACATCGGCCCATGCCAACGCACTTGGAGTAGACACTGCCACCGCACCAGAAAGAGACAATGATTGACAAACCTCCAATTGAACATCACCCGTACCCGGTGGCAAGTCCAAGACAAGCACATCCAACTCACCCCAATTCGTCCCCTTGAGTAGCTGTGAGACAACACGTCACGCTGCCATTGGACCACGTAGTACAGCCGCACCACCATTGGGTCCACTTCCAGGCACACCACTATTGGGAGAGACAAATCCCAATGACATTAATTTCACTCCCTTGTGGAGGATTGGTTCCACCATCCCTTCTTGTACATGTGGAGGTGACTTTCGTACTGTGGGATCATCTGGTTGAACTAATATTGGTAATGATGGACCATACACGTCTAAATCAAGTAATCCAACGCGTCCTCCCATTGCAGATAGTTGGTAGGCTAGATTGGCGGAAATTGTTGATTTGCCGACTCCACCCTTGCAACTGTATACGGCGACAAAGTGTGTTATATTCTTTAGAGCGAATGATGAGGATTGTGGAGTTGTTTCACGAATATTCATGTTGTTGCTTGCCGTCGTTATGTCTTGTGGGTTGATTTTGACGGATACATCAACATCGTGCGGTTCTAAAGTGTGCTTGTTACTCAATAACTGTACCATTTCTTCTTGTACCACTTGAGTAATGTTAGAGGTTATCTCTTGCAGTTTTGGATGCAACATTGTCGGTGGTTGCAAATTGACAGTAATGACATTCTCTTCACCCTTATCAAAGGATGATGGAATGGAAACAGACCGGATCCAATCCAGCCCATTTCTTGTTAGAGATTTGCCAATAATTGGATCCATTAGGCGTTGATCAGAGTTGCTGATGTTGTTGTTGTTGTTGTTGAGTCGATTTAATAATTCATCTTCCAATTCCGCAGATTGCCTCGATGATAGCTCTGAGAATCTAAATTTGCTTCTTGAACTTTGAGTGGATGAGAATAGTCGTCTTGATGATGACTGCAGGTGGTGTATTCTGTTGTGTTTATCCATCGTTAGTTTCACATCAATACGTTGATGAATCGATGACATTGGCATGATGATGTCATTCTGGCGGTGTTGAGTTTGAGTGCTGTATTTAAGGACACCGCGGATAGTCGTCTGACTCCACCGTTGCACCAGAAGAGTCTTCTTTTTGCAATGGATGACATCATCATTTTAATCTCTGTTATAGCTCTACCTCTATCAGCAACACTAACTAATCACTACCACAACATCTACAATAAATCAAAAATTTTGGTCTCTTCATTTTTTTTGTCCTCTTTTACCAACCACGATGGTGCACGTTTGAGTAAGTAGTAGCCGTAGCCGCTCTGCCATCCAGCAACCAGCAAACAATATAGCTGTAGAGGCACTACGATACTATGAAGATGGCTTCGTCTGCATATTTAGACGTTTGAAATGCCATAGCCGATGAAGGCAGTGACGCAAGTGTCGAAGTCAAGTGAGTACCTAATAATGACTGCATTTTTACTTTTACTCTACTTCTACAGATCCTTTCTAATTTGAATACTACGCAATAATAGCCAACGTGCTTTGATTGATAAGATCCTCGCAAGATATGCTTCCGCCGGTGCAGTTTACCGAGAGCTGTTACAAAACTCAAACGATGCAGATGCCACAACAGCTGAAATCTTAATCACTACGTCGGCCTCTTCTGAGGGAGGGAAGGAAGTGGTTAGCCAAGTAATTTATCGCAACAATGGATTACCGTTTCGTACTCAGGACTGGGCGAGATTAAGAAAGATTGCAGAGGGCAATCCAGATGCATTTGGTGTGGGAGCGTATACAATGTTCTCCATCATCTGTGAAGAGCCGTTGGTTGTTAGTGGAAAAAAGGGTGAAGAAGAAGCAATGGCTTTCTTTTGGAAGGGCGACAGTTTATGGACAAAGACGGGGAAAGCACCTGATGGTATTATCAATATGAGCGCAACTCTGAATCATAGCAATGTTCAAGACAATACTGCTTGGACGTCATTCATGCTTCCTTCAAGAGATCCTTACCCTCTACCAGATCTGGTGGAATTTGCAAAATTCCTTACTGCCTCACTGACCTTTACGCAGTGCCTTAAGAACATTCGAGTCTATGTCAACTCAACGCTGCAATTGAATATACAAAAGACAATAATAGAATCGCACACAATTGAAACGCCTAAGGCGAGTTCATTTTGGAGAAATGACGGCGCAGTGACTTCATCTAGCTCGGGAATGTTTACATTGGGTAAGGGTGCGGATTTAACTCAAACATCTGTGCAAATGAGTGTCTCAATAAGGAAAGATTTATCTCCCAAAAGTGATATGGAAACATCTAAAGTGAGAGCGAGGTATGCATCTGCCATGGTCAACACGAAAATTCCATCCGGGATAGAAAAAAAGGATGATGCGTGTGACGAAGAAGAAACCGCCGAAAGAGTTGACAGTGCAAATTTTCCTTGATGCGGCAGACCATTCCGATGATAATCAAAAGTCTTCAAAGTTGAAGAGGAAGTCAAAGGCGGCTCTCATTACTCAGTCCTTTGCACCAACGCCGGGGAGCGGAAGGATATTCATTGGATTTCGTACCTCTCAAACAACGGGGTTGGGCGTTCACTTGGCTGCCCCTCTCGTACCAACAGTAGAAAGAGAAGCGATTGATTTCGTTGATCCAGCCCTGAGAGATTTTAACTCGGAGTTACTAGAGGTTAGTGGTATTTTGATGAGGTTGGCATTGGAAAACGAGATGTACAGATTGGGTACCAATTGGAATTGGAAAGAAGAACGAGAGGCGTGGGAAGCTCAACAAGTAGATCGAAAGAAGCAACAGAAGGCGGAGGAAGAAGAGAAGAAGTTAGAAACAGATGATGTGGAATCCACCAAGGATTCTTCCGATGACAAGTCTTCAATATCTTCTAGTCTTTACAGCTTTGCAACCTTCATGGCTCGAGGAGTGACAAGTACTGTTAAGGAGGCTGTCAAAGCAGTACCTGAGCTGCTGGGTGAGGATAGTGAAACTACAGAGTTGCTTAACCCTATTGACGATCGACCATTGTCCATTGCAGAGCGTGACGCTATAATATTGATGAATGCATATTGCCCTCGTCAGTCTACGCCTGATGCCCTCGTTGGCCAGTGTCTAGCCAAGGGGTTTGGGCGATGTATGGCCTCGTCATCACCTCCGGTCCTCACAGTAGATGGTGTAGCGCGAGGAGTAGATTCTCGATTAACCAACAACGGCATGGAAGCATTCGGTATTCCTCACGCAGTTCGACGTATCATGCTGGAAAATGCCAGAGAGTATCACACTGTGATTGCAAACTGTCCAACAATGAGGTAAGCGTCATTCCCCCTTTATGACATTTCTCAGGAAAAGTTGTTACTCGCTCATTTACTGAACAATTCCATATCATTCAGCATTGACGATCTCATTAAAGCAATGAAAGAGAATATTCTAAGCGAAGAAATGTTGGTACTGCTACTCAAGTGGTACCCTAAATACGCTCGATTAATTAATCCTAGAAGAGATAAAAGTCTGCAGTTGAAGGAAGTTATTCGGTACCACAAAGAAAATTACTCGAAAGGAGGACAATCAAGCGATGCCGAAGCGGAGGTTCATCAATTGGACTCAATCTTTTACTTTGCTCCACAACGCATGAGTAAGAAACTTCCACTTCCAGAGACTGTCTTTCCTCAAAGTTTGGTTGGATCGATCGGATTACGTACGCTTGAAGATAGACACTTTACTGATTGGTTTCAGCCGCTGCCCTTTGATATCTGGACTGGATTTATTTCTGAGCATACCTGTATGAGGAATGGCAATGAAAAATATGATGCCATGAGAATACTTGTGTTGGCGACTCTGAGTAAACATTTCGATTCCTTGGAATCTGCAACGGCGAAGAGAAGATTTGTGGAGTTATTACCTTTGAGTTCGCCTTGCTTGCCATTCGACATCACCACTAGCGACGTCAACCTGCCCACTTCTAACACCAAAACGGCTGTTCCAAACGAACTATACTTGCCAGATACAGATTTGTCCGCATTTTCGGGTCTACAAACTTTCTACAAAGCGTCAAAGCGTCTGAAAAAGGAAGGAGTGTCGGATGCGTTTTTGCTCGCGATGGGAGTGCGCAAAACTATCAAGATAGAGTTCCTATTTCTTCACCTTGATACCCTCAATTGGAATGAAAATCCAAAGCCTTTCATCAAATATCTTATTGATGCTGACCTTTCTCAGCAGGATTTGTTGAAGCTAAGATCAACGAGGTACTTGCCTGCAGCAAATGATAAAACAACGGTTTATGCGCCATCGCAACTGTACTTCAAGGACAAAGACTTGAATATCTTTCCATTTGTGAAGTTTTTGCAGTGGCCATCGAATGAGAGTATGTCTACGGCTGCCCGCAACTTCTTATTGAAGCTCGGTGTGCGCACTGAACCCCCTTTATCTGACATAATGGGATATTTGGAAAAAGAAAGTGCAAAGAGCGTTGACTCAAGAGATGATGCCGCTTTGACTGCAGCATTGCAGTATTTGACTCAACGGCTTGGCCCCAAAGGAGCCTACGTCAACCAATTTCGTCACGCAAAAGTGGACTTCTTACCGTGTATTCGACAAAATCTTGAAACTGGGGAAATTGTCAAAGAAATCAAGAGTCCATCGACATGTTACTTCAATCCAACTGCAATGGTGATGGGATTTAATGTGTTGGATCCAATGTTATCCGACACGGAACAAATCGGAGTAAGGATGAATATCAACCGCGATCCTTCATGTCAAGTGCTGATTCGTCGTCTTCTACAGTTAGTTGACATATCCACAGCCAGACTCGATCAACTGGAAAGGCAGGGCACTGGGATAGAAGCAAAAGAGAAAAACATTGAGAAGATTCTGACTTTGTTCGAGGGAGTGTTTTTGTACTTGTCATCGAGAACCAGCGATTTTCAGAAACGGCAGTTGTCGGAACTTGCAAAGAAGCCATTCATCCCTTGTAAATGCCGGAGTGGCCTACAATTTTACACGGCAGATCAAGTTTTCTTCCTGAAGAGACAATCAGAAGGAGCTGGTGGTTGTGACGGTGACTCCATTGCAGAGTTGTTGTTTCAACAAGTTGAGTACAACGCTTTTCTTTCTTTTGCCGGTGTGAAAACAGAGCCCTCCCTTGAGGAACTCTTCGCTTTAATGATGGAGAAACCAGACGAGGTTCTGGATAGCCTCGGAGAGCCAAAGTACAAAATGCTTCTTCGTCGGATTGCTGCTAACCCTCCGTTCAAGCGGATCACTGCAGATATTAGATCGTCTCCGTTTCTCATTTGTTATTTGATAGTAGACGAAGACGAGTCTGAAGAAGGAGATGAAACAAAAGCCCGAAGCAAGGCACAGTATCTTCTTGCCAAAGCGACGATATTCACATTGTGGACAACGCTTTTCTTCGAAGACAATTTCCCATGTTGATATCCCCAATGGAGCAAACACTGGAGGAGTTTTATCGTCGGATTGGATCGAAGTATGTGAGTGAGGTAGTGAAGAAAGATTTCGAAGTGATGGGAAACACTCACCGCGGCACTCCCTTGGCAAATAGCTGTGCCGATAGAATCAAGGAAAGAAGGCCTCTCCTACTTTCTCCGAGCATCACGTCAAGGCCACTGGTGTCGAACGCGTCTAGTATTCTAGACAATCTGGAAATATTCCAGGCTGATTCTATCCGAGCAATTTATTCATTTGAAAGACCGTCGAAATTGATCAACGTGACATGTTTCTCGAAGGTGACGAAACGGAAGAGCATTGCAATATTTATTACAAACAACTTTGAAATCTTTGATCTTGGCAATACTATTGGCGATCTCATTCTGCAGCATTGTGAGCTGAAGGATGCCTTCTTTCTGACGTCGCTTCTTGAAGCGTCAATTGGGACGCTGAGAAACCGGGGCTTTCCTGTTGACCGCATTGTCAAGCCACAGCCACCTGCTGTTGAGGTAAAAGCGGAGCCACGAAAACAAACTCCTGATATTACGAACAGCCAAAAAAGCCCAGAAAAATCACGTCAGTCTAGCGTTAATGGCACGGTAAAAGATGGATCTGTAGATGCGGCATCTTCCAATCCTACGCAGCCAAGCGGTGGTTTTGACACAATATTGAAAAGTATGTACCCCCAGTATGACACTAACAAAATTAGAGAAATGCTTGGGCCAAATCCATCGAAAGAAAAAGCTGCTGAGGTGGCAAATGAGCTTGCTGAAGAAGTGAACAAAGGTGTGGCTGGCTCGGAGCATGAAAATACGAAGGGACCAGGAAATGACGCTGAAAGTATGCCGAGGGCAAAGAAAGAAAAGAAATCGGTACTTGGGAAGATGCGTGAAGGGCTGAACCCTGTCCGTTGGCTAGGAGGTAAAATGCCTCAAATGCTTAACAAACGTATTGGTGGCTCGTGTCCACCGCAAGGTGTGGGTGCAGGTGTTGGCGTAGATGGCCAAGGCAACAACGGTGAGAGTCAACGAGTAGGCCGAGGTGTGGGTGCTGGTCAAGGCGACGATGCCGAAAGCAAAGGTCTAGAAGACGCTGTACAAAAATCACTTGAAGCGATGCTGCAGCAGTCTGTTGAATCGTCCCGTTCTGTTAATAGCGCTGGAGTTGCTTCTCAAGAAACTTTGCTGCAGAATTTACCTGAGGGTATTGATTGCAATAGCAATGGATGCGAAGTTGTACCCGCTCAAAATATTCGGCCATTTAAGGGTCCTTACGGCAACTACAATTCACGCAATGGCATCCGTGTCATGGCTGCTGTTACTTCAACGTCCACAGCAAATGAGGCGTTTGGTTTCCTCTCCAACAATTTTGACGCAGTGGATGACTTTTCAGTGGTGATAGGGCATCTTGTTCAGATATTCAAGTTGAAAATCTCTTCTGTCGCGATCTATTATGACCCAAACGGTAACACAATCGCATTCAACTCCAATAAGGCGTTCCACTTTAATTTGCGGTTCTTTCATGCCCTTCATAGGCATGATTGGAATTCGAAGGGCTGCTATAGTTACTGGTTCACTGTCTTCTGTCACGAGTTAGCACACAATCTCGTCTCTGCTCACAACAAAGAGCATGGAAAATACACTGAAAGTATTGTCATGTTGTATCTCCCAGCTTTGATCGATTTTTTGGCTCAAAATGGTATTGCCTAGACTTAATACAAACACGGGATCTGGAGGTAGAAACCCAAAGACTGGAGAGGTAGAAGACGACCCGAGCTCTGATTTCTGGCGAAGGAAATGGAAAGACATTTCAGCATGGTTGTGGAGGAGTGAGTCATAGTAGTGATAGAGCAAGTAGTCAGCCATCAATCACGATCCATCACCATAACCATAGCTCAGACTGCGCCGACAACTCAGAAGAGAAGGACAATTTATTTCCTGCAAAGATATCGAAGAAAGGAAAGTATGGATATGAAGTCGAATGGGCTGATGGTGCAACACAATAATTTACTCTTTATTGGCAATTGCAAAAGCAGTTGGAGGAAAGCCAATTGAGAGTAGACATGAGTGAAGTTGGGGTGTGCAAGGCTGATAAATCTAACAAATCAATCACTACTTTTAAGCGCATTTCATGCTGATATCAAGCACGTTGAAGAAACTTAATCTAGTTGACATCGACATAGGCACCCCTGCTATGAGTCAGCTTGTCAACGCGAGCACGAGGTTCTCGTTACTCATCCACATCTCGGGAC
Source organism: Skeletonema costatum (assembly GCA_018806925.1). Lineage (NCBI taxonomy): Eukaryota > Bacillariophyta > Thalassiosirophyceae > Thalassiosirales > Thalassiosiraceae > Skeletonema > Skeletonema costatum. The sequence continues at coordinate 3,045 of JAHBBA010000451.1, read as the reverse complement.
TTGCTTTGAGAAGAAGGAAGATACAGCTCGCGTAATCAGCACTCTCTTGATCATCGCAGTCGAGAAGGAGTTGAATCGGCAAATCCCCATCCAAATTCCTTGTCGCAACCGGTGCATTGGGATACGAGTCAAAAAGCATCTCTATCACATCATATCTCCCTCCTCTAAGGCAAGCGCAATGAAGAGGTGTATTACCTCGGTTATCTGCGACAAGAAGAGATGTCAATGTTAAGATCAAGCAAGTATTTGATAACATTGGGGCACTCATATTTGCTTGCAGCAATGTGTGAAGGCAACGATCCGTCGCTGTCAGGAATTTGAAGAGTGGCAGGATCAGCTTGAACCAATAGCTTGATTGCACCCAAGGGGGCTACTTCCTCAAGGGCATGGTGAAGTGGAAGTCTGCCATTTCCGTCCTGAGTTCTGACGAGTTGGAGATTGCTGGCTTGGGCGGCGTAGCGGAGTTGTTCGTTAATAAAGTCTCGCACAGCATCGACGAATCTACTGTTGTCAATGACGTCGCCTCAATATGCCTCGTCACTGACAATCGCCTCGGGGTAGGCATTGTACAATAATTTGATCACTTCGAGTCCAGCGTTCCAGTTCAACACATTTGGCATTACACATGCGTTGATCAATGGACAGGCGTTAGTTATCCCGTTCACTTCCTGCGACGCCACACTGGGATCGACTGACAAGAGAACTTCTACCACTTCGACAGCTGCCTCAGGAGTTCTCGTCAAAGCAGAAACCGCAACATGAATCGGTAAACTGGCCATTGCTACATTCACCATGGATTGCATCAGGATACATGTCAAGAATGCATTTCATGACAGGCAAATTGCCACGAAGACAAGCAGTGTGGAGAGGCTGTAGATACTGACCCGTAGATTCGTCAAGCTCGAGCACAAGTTCACGAAGAGCTTGGATGATCAAGCGGCAGACTTGGACAGCTCTTGGGTGATCATTACAGGACAGCATCGTGAAGAAGGGTCCAACCATTCCTTCTAGCATCACGAACCATTCGTGGATGATTCTCGAGGAGCATCTTCAACACGGCCAAGGAAACGCTGTCCTTGACGTCTGACGAAAACAATACATATGAAGCTCACGGCACGCCTCTAACTTCATGCTGCATAGACTCTGGAAATTTCTGGATGAGCACGCAGCAAAACTCGGGAGAACGACGTCTACACGCGAAATGAATTGGTAGATTTCCATCATGCGTGCAACACTGTGCAGATTCTGGGCACGTCTCAAGAAGCAATGTCAAAATCTCCTCTGCTACTGTTTCATCCACTGCTCTACTGTGGCATAAAATGACGAGAGGGGTCATCCCAAATTCATCTTGTGCCAGCAGAGCATCCGGGTTGCCTCCAATCACGCACCGAACAATTTCTTGGGTGACATTTTTGTTCATGCACAGGAAATGGAGAGGTGTAAATCCTCCAGTAGTCTTAACGCTAGCAGCTCCAGGAACATGCTCGATGACGCATTGAACCATCTCATATGTTACATGTTCGTTCTTGCAGATGTCGACGAGAAGAATATCGTAGTCGTAGGTTGTACAATCTAACGGGTGACCGAGGTAGTACAGGAAGAATATTTTGATCAATATATAGCGAAGTCTATCTAACGAAATAGAGTCAGATTGACAGTAGGCACGCAGTTCCGGAAGAGATGACGGATTGCTCTGGATGTTAGCATTCTGGCCGATGTTCAGCTGCTGCATTTGGTCTGAGAGTTGCGTTTCGCCGTTAGGTTGCGATACGGCATCATCCTCGCTGGTCGTGGTTCTTGCGCCGTCGTTAGAGGAAGGCGATGAGATATTTGATGCAGACGGTCCATCTACAACCGATCCGCCAGAGGGCTGCATCGAAGCAGTGCTCTCGTCGTTGCCATTCATCAACGTCGTCGTTTTGTATGAATTTGACAACATTCTCGTCGTCATTAATGCGATGAATTATGAAGAACATTCTCTGCGGCTGGTTATCGAAACATTCAGTCGTGTGATGGAGTAGATATATACCTCAGTACGTATCACTGCACGTATGCCAAAGTAAGGGCCTCTCGGCCAGTAATTGTACCCGGGCGTGGAGTGTGGATGCACCTATGTATTGGCGGGCAGAATCGCCAGGGGCGGGCAAGCGCCTGCAAGCTTTGAGCTTGAACCTGAACTTTTTATCGCAATAAATATTGACCTTTCCACATAGTGTTAAGGAATTTCACCCTTTTTGAGATTGGTGAAAATTGCAGGGTGAAAGTTGCAGAAATGGTGTGAAATTTCTTGATAACTTGCAATAACTTGCACCAGCACAGTTGACTATCTACATAGTAAGACCTCAGTTTCACGTACAAACACTCATTTAATGTATTAGGTAATAACAATAATTGTAGATGGCGTTGTAGACGGTTTTATCAATGTAAAATTATGACATCTCTGTTGACTCTTCCGAACACAGAAGCGCCGATGATGCTGTGAATTCATGATTTCTGCGCCCAAATTTTTGTCAAATCGCGCCCAGAATTTGTGTGGTATGTCCCCTCGTGGCTACAAAGGAATCCGTAAGTTGATTACAAAGAGGAACAGGGGAATAAGTACTTGTTATTCCCCTTCAATCGTCAGCGTAGTCGATGGGAGGTCGATGGGGCAGATGTCGAGTGCTGCGGTATGTTTGGTTTAGGAGTATGAGGAATGTGAGGTGATGAGTGGATGCTGACTCACCCTTCCCGCCAGAAGTTGTCTGCAACTTTCAGTTTCAGCCAAATTTGGTGCAACTTTCATCCCCAAAGTTTCACCTAAATTCTGGGTGAGAACTTTCACCCCTTAGGAATTCCTTAACACTATTTCCACAGCATTCCACTTTTTGCACTTTTCTCCCTTTTCCATCTTTTTCCATCTTTTTCCCCTATTCTCCAAATTTTGAGACTGCAAGTGAATTTAATCACAATTTTGTTAGTGAATTTAACTAGAGAGCAGCCCAAATGGCCAAAATTAAATCTTGGGGAGTTGAATCATATGCTTTTCCAGCGGCACTATCTTTT